>WWET01000359.1:284881-312593 GCA_011038615.1 Limnodynastes dumerilii
CTTCTATCCATTAAATATGTGAAAGTGTATATATAAATATAGGGGTGCAGCCAAGGACCAAAGTGACCACTATGTAAATACAAGGAACAAAAGAGGTCCGGCGCCCCAAACATACATTATACATACATTATATAACACTGTGTCAGCACATAAATAAAAAGGACCATATTAATACATTTCAAGGATTTTTCTGGTGTTAAAAATCAAGTTTTCCAAACATTACTAGACTATTACATATGTAAATGACCGCATAATGTCGCTAACCTGTGGAGTGGCACATGTCCCCATTCACCAACAGTGTATGTTAACTTGTTTGTCAACAGATGCGCTGCATTAAGTAAGCAATTTTATAATTTGTGTTCAGATTAAAAAGTCTTGTGTCTTTTGTTTGGACACCTTAGACATCTACACATAAAGAACATGGTAAATTACAGTTTCACGTTTTGTCATTTCATATTGCAATAGTACTGAACTTTATTACATTTGTGTCTCCGCTACTTTCAGACAGTGTAGCTTTGAGTTGGAAATCAAGTTGTAGTTACCTTAAGGTTATTGGATCGTTCTAACTCAACAACCACATAAATGTTGAAATAAAAAAAAAAATTCTCATTTTAATATTTGGTAAATGACCTTTCAAATATTTTTAAATTACAGGTTCTGATACCGCCTTAAAAATGGATGTAACTGCACAGGATCTTCTCCCCAGCCAGGAGATGAGGCTTAAGGAAGGATATGAAAGAGCTTTGCAGCATCGTGACAAGCTCCTGGAATATGACAAGACAAGGTCATTTTTTTTTTTATGTTTTAAATGTAGTAAATCTGTTCACAAGTTGGTTATTTGTTAAAAGGAAAAAAATGAGGAAACCGTTCATATTTTGTTTATTATATCAACGTTTGCTATTCAATATGTATTTATATTTTTCTATTATCTCATTACTTTATCTACCCATTAATTATATTTTGCACATTTACCTTTAGTGTACGGCGCACTCATGTGATAGACGATGAATCCGATTACTTCTCAACGGATTCTAACCAGTGGTTGTCACAGGCAGAGCGCGAAGTACTCCGCAAGAAGGAACAGGAGCTGCAAGAGCTGCGTTACACTTCCAGACTTGCTCGTAAGGTGACTATAGACTTTGCAGGAAGAAAGGTTGTAGAGGAAGGAGGAGACCTGACTGAATATAACAAGCGGTAAGGAAAATCTAGTTTTTATGCTGCACACAAAAAGATTCTTATTTCAAGTTGTATTTTTAATGGTTACTTTTGTTTACATATGTTGCTGTTTTTAGAAAAAAATATTTCTTTGCTTTTCTAGAGCCTAATCAGTTTGTTTAGTTGCGTATCTTTGAATCATAAGCAATTTTAAGCACTTAAACGCTCAACCAATTCACAGCTAATAAAGGCCGCATGTACCTAATTATTCGCAGGAAAGTTCTATGTCCTTATGTTGCACATGCGACACGGGGAGTGGTTAACCATGTTTTTTATTTTCTCTGAATCAGTATTGCAGATTTTTCGCATACGTATATTTAGGGAAGTACGCAATTGTACTCTTGTGTAAATACAGTCCAGAAAAATTAAACCACTGCAAGCTCATAGCGAGGATTGAAGCAGTTATGTAAGTGACATAAGGAGGATTGATTGGGAATGTTCAGTGGTACTTAACGAATTCTTGAGTAGGTAACTGGTACACACATAAAAAATGTTAAGAACCGCTGCTCTATGCAATTTGGTATTCAAAAATACTTGGAATAATACAAATTACCTGCAACTTAACCCATCTACGGCAAGCTAACACAGAAACAGAGATTCCTCAAACAAATTAAACTCCATTTTCATGGTTTCCTTTTAGAAAAGCAATAGTGGTACTCCCTGAAGAGAGAGCTTTATATCATATCAAAGTGACTGACCATTTAAGTAGTGTACACATATAGCTTTACTTCTCATTATATGTTAGATATAATTCCCAGTTTTAAATTCTCCAGATATAACTCTAGTTTGAAAATAACTCCTCCTTACAGCACACAAACTAACAAAGCTTAATGTGTTGCAATGGGTGCTCTGACCTAATTGAGAGAAGTGTAGCTTGTTGGTTATAATGAGGAAGAAGAATCTGTGAAAGATACAATATCATACTGATCGTTTCAACACTTATTCTAGGACTCAGACTCCTTTAGCTCTGATGTACTTCAATCTGGGGTGGTATAATGCTCCCAGAATGGTCCACATAGATGTAATTAACTGTTAAAAAGTTAAATACGTTTTTGATTTTTTACACCTTGACTCCATGTGCATTTTGTGTGTATCGTTTTATTATACATGGAGTAGACTGATGCTATTTTTTGCATCTTCCTCTTCTGCTAATTATAGATTAAATGATGTATTATTATTATTATAGGTTTGAAGAAGCAGTACATGCCATCAACTCTGGCACAATAGTCAAGCCACTGAAAAATGCAGTGAAAAATAGGAGTGACTCCCATCTCTTAAATCCCAACACTCTCTTAACTCCACCCATGGTAAGCCACTACCTGTAACACATTGGAACAACAAACTACTTCCCTCAAATGATAAAGCAACTTTGTGATTGATTGTTTTTCTCTTCTTCCAATCAATGTAAATAAAACTATTCAGAATAAATAACTTGTAAAGTTATATATATCTGTATGTGTGTGTGTGTGTGTGTGTGTGTGTGTAACATGGAAGAAGTTGGGAAAGAGGCTTTTTTTGTTCCACTGTATCCACTAATTTATGCATAGAACATCTTTAATTATACTGTCTAAAAAGGAAGGGGGGAAGGGATTGAAAGAGCAAGTAGAGCTTATGGGGAAATGATGTTGCACTAAGTGTTCTAACCAAGTCAATTAGAATTACCAAAAATTAAAAGATACAGAAACTGTACAAGTCCTGGGTTAACTTGACTAGAGAAATCTATTCACCATATGATACAGTATAGACCAGAGTTGGCTAACCTGTGATATTCCAGGTGCTGTGAAACTACGAGTCCCAGCATGCCTTAACTGCAAAAGCATAGCGGATACCTGACAAAGCATGATGGGAATTGTAGTTTCATAACACCTGGAGTGTCACAGGTTAGCCAACACTGGTATAGACTGTAATGACATATATCATGATATACCAGGATAAATGTAATGGTACATAGGCAATGCACCACAGTATCTTCTGACACATTGGTATGAAAGTGGATCATGTCAAAACATATTGAATGGCATGGGCAACATCTAGAAATTACTAAGCACACAGTATCCAAGATATAGTTCCTTAATTCATCAAAATATGCAAATGGTAAAGAAAAGCATCTAATATGACAATAGTTAGCGTGGTAACCCAAAGGATATGTATACCATAAGGTATGTGGAGACACATAAATCTGTTATATTAGAAGTATGGAAAAAGATCCTTATACAGGGTAAAGCATAATACAGAAAATTAAGTCAATGAGATTACTAGAAAAGAGAGAAATAATGAATAATAAAGTAGTGTGGCCTGTGATGATAAATAATTTTTATTATTACATATTAAAATAATAGACCATATATAGACAAGAGACATTCACATATAGAATAATAAAAGGGCACCCTACAATAATCTGCGGATCCCAAATATTATTTGTATTCCTAATTCATAGAAACAATAGAATTATGTATGTGAATATATTCAGAGATATAAAATCAATCTACGGTTTGTTTAAAGCGGATTTATATGCATCAAAATACACAGCAAAAACTGTATTGACAACAATAAAGGAACAAGTAAAGAGGGATCAGGTTACTTATCTGAATGTTCACGCTTGTAACAGGAGCGATGTAGGTGGACATCATGAGATGGACACCTATACCTAAAGTAACCTATTCTTACTTGCCGTACTCCCTGGTGCTTCACCCTTCCGGGTTCGTATAGGTCCCTACCTGTTCTAAATGAAAGAGTATTAAATAATGTCCATTATCGGTAAGGTGAGGGTGAAGACAACTAAGCTGGCTGCTGATTAGGAATGGGAGCCGAGTGCACCTATTATGTCAATTATTATACTACATTGAAATAAACATTTCTGTGATATAGTCAGTGTCTATCTAGCTATTGTTGTCCACAGTACCATCTTGGTTTAAAACACTTGATGACATTTGTTTTAATATTCCTGAAATCTGAAGTGAACAATCAAGTCATTTTTTTAAACATGTCAAAGTGCATCTGTTCTAGGCAGATGGCAAAGTCCGCGCCTGCCAATGTATATCATGCATGCATGAAGATGCTGCATATATGAACACAATCTGCCCATTCCCGTGTTGAGAATTTTACATGTTTTAAATTTTGCATTTAAGAGATATGAAATAGTTTACAATTTTCTGCAAACTATTTTTGCTGGTGTCTGTAATTTAGATTTTAAAATGGATAAACTTATTTTTTTTTCTCTGCACAACACCTAACATGTTTACGTTATAACTAAGACACAGCTATGATTGATGAATTATTATTATTTTATTTTTATTTTAGTTCTAAAATGTTCTTTGACTTTATGCTCGTTTTGTTAGTGGGTGGATCAAGTGGGTGCAGGCCAAAGCAGGCCAAAGGCTACTATATCTGTTACTGATGATCATACAGAGCGGAACAGACTTCGAATACAAGACCGTGAATTGCAGGAGATCAGTGACCAGGGCATGTGTCTGAGTATGCACCAACCATGGGCCTCCCTGCTTGTTGCTAGCATCAAACGGTGAGCATATGTATTCCCTAATTGTGCTGGATCTCACAATTTATGACATTTTTTTGCTCCATTATGACTATGAATTATGTCAGAAATCTAAGTTATGTCAACACAACATGCAGGTCAGGAGATTAACATGTGCGTAAGTGTTCTGAATGAGTATTCGTAGATCTGCTTACATACTGAGATGTCATTCAGCAATTGGCTTGCATTTCTATATCATCAAATATACAATGAGGTTTATAAGGGCCAGGTAAGAGTGGGCACTTATAAAAATTAACTGCTAACTGAACAATCCTAGCTCATCCTCCCTGTAACCCCTGCTGCTCCTCAGTTGTTTGTTTTTTGTGCCCTAGTAGTGAGGCCATGTTTATTAGGCTCCTGGCAGCGCTTTACTTCTATTTATTTTCATTTATTATTTTGAATTTTCTTCTCAGGAGCGCATTTACTGTGCTTAGTTTATTCCACTCTTTATGTGGAGACGCAACTGCAATCTTACTGATTATTGGCCAGCACCTAACGCCACACAGGGTAATACTTACAGGACCGGAGCAAAGTGGGTCCCTTTCCCCTTTACATCCGTTAAGTGCTAGTGCCTCCACTATCCACTATCCTCTTCCAGCTGACGGAAGGGCATAGTAGGATATGGAAGCAGCAGAGCCAGCCCCAGGATTATTTCAACCCCTATTTGGAGAGGGGTGAAGTGGATTACAGGCACTGGGTGGCTTATTTAGGAGAGCCTTTCCTGCAAGGGGTCTCCCTCCTTTCTGCAGGACAAATAGTGCCATTTTTAATTCTCCAAGCGATGCATACACTTCGTGGAGTTTTGGCCTTTGGTCCCTGTACTGCATCAAGAACCCTCATATAAGAAGCCTGTGTTTTTGACTTGTGTATCCGTAAACTGTGTGTTAGACTGTCAGCTATTGTGGCTGCCATTTTTATACTTGATGGGTCAGTTCTAGTTTAACCAGTACCTACACTAACTATGGAGGTCAGGCTCTGGAGAGATATCGATAAGTACTTCCCGGGCAGCAGCTCAGGACGTGTCGACAGAGCAGTTATGTCATGTAACCCTTGTTCCACACCTTTACTGGGTTTTACCATTTTCGAGTATTAGCATTCAGGGGATGCAAATTTGGTGAAATGGTCCTTCGTTCCCCTTTACCTGAGCGCTCTCACACTTAGTAATGGCTCTAGCATGTCCCCATTGTACAGTGTCTTCTAGATTGGATGACAGAGAGAAGATTTATTTTTTGGCTTACCAGTAAATTTTTCTCTGAGTTCATCTGGGGGACACTGGGATCCTTCTCTATCCTCAGATCAACCTCAAGCGGTTATTTTACCCTGTACTGTTCTCCCTTTTGCTTCTTGTTGTGTTGGTGAGTTAGGGCCATAACCCTGTTTGTTTATTTTCTGGCTTATCAAAGAAACCGAGGAGCAGCAGGGGGTGTAGGGAGGAGGGGCTAATATAGTACTCCTGCAAGGAGTCTCCCTCCTTTCTGCAGGACAATTAGTGCCATTTTTAATTCTCCAAGCGATGCATACATTTCGTGGAGTTTCGGCCTCTTGTCTCTGTACTGTATCAGGAACCCTCATATAAGAAGCCTGTGTTTTTGTCTTGTGTATCCGTAAACTGTGTGTTAGACTGTCCGCTATTGTGGCTGCCATTTCATACTTGATGGATCAGTTCTAGTTTAACCAGGACCTACACTTACTATGGAGGCCAGGCTCTGGAGAGGTATCGATAAGTACTTCCCGGGAAGCAGCTCAGGGCGTGTCGACAGAGCAGTTATGTCATGTAACCCTTGTTCCACACCTTTACTGGGTTTTACCATTTTCGAGTATTAGCATTCTGGGGATGCAAATTTAGTGAAATGGTCCTTCGTTCCCCTTTACCTGAGCGCTCTCACACGCGGTTATTTTACCCTGTACTGTTCTCTCTTTTGCTTCTTGTTGTGTTGGTGAGTTAGGGCCATAACCCTGTTTGTTTATTTTCTGGCTTATCAAAGAAACCGAGGAGCAGCAGGGGTTGTAGGGAGGAGGAGCTCATATAGAACAGTTAAAAGTATATTTTTTTATATGCCCACTCCTAACTGGCCCTTATCAACCCCATTAAGCAGTGTATCTAGATGGACTCAAAGAAAAAGATTTTACTGGTAAGTACCAAAATCTTCTTATACATAATCCAAGTTATACTTGGAAGGGGTGGGGGGAAGATATATATACCCTGCCATGCCATTGTGCACCCTGACCAGTACACTGTACTCTGTTGATCTGTGAGGTCCTTAAATGGGCACAATTATACCCCATGGCACATGGTTGATGTGTGAGATATATATGCCTACTCTAGGGACCCTGTGTTTATATCCTTTGAGCGCTGCATTGTCATGTCATTGACCCTGGGAGGCCATCATGCGCCCTATCTTACACGTTTATATTGTTGTCTATCACTGCCAATATGGTGCAACATGATTGACATCACTATCCTGCATGGATCTGCGCAGGGCATCGCCGTCTACTCCTGATCCCTTTTATTGAGGAGACACAGCAGTGAGGGGTGCCTCTGAACGCCCCCTTACTTCTATGTGGACCGGCACTTGGTTGCCATTGCGTACCCCTTTGTGGTTATTATTTTCACCACTCCTTGTGCCGCTATGATTCCCACCCACCACTTAGTTATACTCCAGACACCTTCTGTTTATAGAACTTTGGGTTCCAATATTGATATTATGTATCCCAGATTTGCTCGCTATGTTGGCACCAGTGAGCTGACAGCTGACTCCGGCTTGTGTATGCTGCCGCACAGCGTCCAGGCTGTTGCCTGGCAACAAGTAGCGTGGCTAGTGGCCGTCACTCCATTGGGGCACAGGCTGGCCAGTGCTATGCGCTGCCTATCTTTCCATTGGTGGACAGTATTATTTAAACCCCTCTCCTGCAACCGTTCGGTGCAGTCCTTCTGATCTCCATGCTCCCCTGAGGACAGTGCTGACTTGGCACTGAAACAGCTGTTTGATCCCCTTTGCTACATGATATGAAAGGTTTTGTCATCTCTATACGGTGTATTTACAGAAGTATATTATTATGTATATGGATAGGTCTGCCTCTCCTGGTCCTTATTGAGTTTTACACATGCTAGTTGAATATAAGCATACTTACCTGACTTATTATCTGTTATGTTCCTATAAAGGGATATATGAAGATCAGTTTTTGTATCCTATTTTAGAGGTGCAATAAATACATGCACATGTTGCATTTAAGAATCTTATTTTTTTTTGTGTTATTTTTTCTAAATGCTTTTAAAATATATATAATTATAATTTCCCACATTGTCCTCAATGTTCATTTTCTCTACAGATTTATTTAAAATCCTGGGATAACACAGAGCTTGTTCTTCCTTAGCAGGGAGATGTGATTTGAGAGTTCCTGTGTACTGAGCTTTGTGTATATAACTAATTTGCCAGCTGGATTGAGAATGGTCTCAGACTGGAACTGCAGTGTCTTTACATTCTCCCCTGCTGACAAGCAGTGTAACAATGTGAATTTGTCTCTGTGTGATTCCAGCTACTTTATTTTGATATGTGACTGTGCAGTTCAGTATTTGCCTGATCAGTCTGCTCAACAATGCTCTCGCTTCTCTCTCATGCAGGGTGGAGGGCAGGACGTGGTACAGTGCTCATCGAGGGCGTCTTTGGATAGCAGCTGCTGCTAAAAGACCTTCCCCGCAGGAGATCTCTGAGCTTGAGGCTTCATACCGAGTGTTACTTAACAAAGGTTGTCCTGCCAAACCCATATGAGCTGTAAAACAAAGGCAGCAGTGATGCTATTTAAATGGAATATGGCTTTTAGGAACAGAAAATGTTAGTGTTGTTCATCAGTTTTATACAGTCTGTATTCCAGGATGTAGTGTTCCCCTAATTTGGCAGGTATAGCAGATGGCTTTAGTTGTCCTGTTCTAAGAGGATAACAGAGCTGTACTGACTGAGCCATCAAGGGGACTTTCCAGATGGGGGAATACTAAACACTGGGTACATTAGTTTTTATGGATTTTTGTGCTAGGCAAAGGTGGTTAATACAAAACAAAATAATGCATGTAATATAAATTCCCATTCATGCAATAAATCACTAGCTCACTCTATGTCGAGCTTTAAAATCTTCAAATCAGTTAGGACGCTGACATACATTAAAAGTGGCTGTATATGTGGGGCTATCAGCCAGTGTGGCCTGGCCTTTGTTTCGTTTGCCCAAACATGTTGTCCCTTTCTCATATGAAGATAATAGTGCAACAATTTGCAAGTTTTAGTAAGTAATTACCACTATTTATTCTCTACTAGTTGTCTAGATTGGACTTTAGTCACTTGCACCTATAATTTTGATTTATATGTTGAATGTATATTTGGAAGTGTTTTATACAGAACAGCTGATTGTTTATGTTCTATCCATTAATTACATAGCAGATAACATAACAGAAACATTTGCAATACAATCTGTGTAACTGATGTATTATTCATGGGGAAAGAATTATGAAGGATATTTTACTTCACTTTTTTTTCTGTGCTGTCTTAAAAAGTGGTTTTCATAGTCCATTTAGTATTTATTTCTTTATTAACAGGTGTTTATATAGCACCATCAGATTACGTAGCGCTTTCCAATTTTAACAATCATTGTAACAGGACTGGGTGGTACAGACAGACTGGGTGGGTAAGAGGGCCCTGCCACAGGCTTACACTCTATTAGATATTAGAGATTGATGTGTAAGGGAAAGTGCTATATAATCACACGATGGACCAGCCAGCTTGCATGGTAAAAGTGCTCAGTGCTCTGTATGATCCGGTCACACAGCAGTGTTAGTATTTACTCTTTTACTATACACCTCCCTGTATAGAACTACCTTTACACATTTTTTCCTTTATGTATTTGTAATATACAACTTTTTTTCATAAATGAAGAAAAAGGCTATTTCTGGATGTGGCTTACTGCATTCTGAAACATATTTGGCTTTGGTACCACTTTCTGATCTCTGTCATGTGCTTATTGAACCATAAACGTTAATTAAAAATAGGTGTTTCTGTATTTTCAGATATTGATTTTCCAAAGGATTACCCGACTGCTTGCCTGCTTGGATGTGTCGAAGTGATTGACTGTTTACCACAGGAACAGTTTAAAGAACAGGTATCTTATTAATGTAGAGCTATAGTTTCTGATTTAGTTATAAGTTGTTCCAAGAACAAACCCAAATGTTGTTGCAGGTACATTAATTAGCAGAAACCTGTGAAAGTTAAATATTTTCTTTAAATATAAAAAAATGCTTCTTTTTGGACTGTCATTTGACTTAAAATACCTAATTTAAATAATATTTAGTAGCTTTTTTAAAAATGTATTTTCTACTTAATATTTCAAATAATTGGTAAGAAATAAACCAGCATTGACACCGTCTTACCATACTACTGCAGATTGTAAAATGTTCTACCTTCAAAGCCCACTCGTTCTCTTTATTTGAATATTACTTGTTATTTTTTCTTCTATTTTTCTTCTGTATTTCTGTTGTGTTGGCAGATATTGACAATCACAAATATTTACTTCAGTTACTTAATTTTTATGATGGGGCTTATGGTCCACTAAAAATTGTGTTCATTTTGTTCAGTACTCAAATTTTACAAATTTATTTTCAACTCCCCATAGCATCCATCTCTCAGCCAGGAATCTGCATCTCCATTTGTCTTCATCTGTACAAATGCTCAAGAACTACTTATAAAGTTCCCAATTAAAGGGCAGCACAAAATCTGTAAGTACTGACAGTCCCAGACATGACTGTAAGGGTTATGCTATAACAGCAATTGTATTTTCTGAAAGATGCAGAAAGCCTGTATATATGCATATTACAGTAGGTTGTAGTTTGTACCGCACTTTATAAATTTTTACTAGAGTTCACACCTTTGTGGTTTGAAATTGTATTTTCCTTTTCCTCCATAATGGCAGCTACCAGTGGGTTAATTCTCCCCTATTGGAGTCCACATATTACTACTGAAATGCAAAAATGTCTCAACTGGAAATAAATACCTTTTCTTCTTTTTTTGATAAGTAACACTGAACCAATCCTAATTCATTATGATTCATAGACCTACTTGGAGAAGTCCAATAGCTGCAGTTTCAGATGTAAAATCTATTTAGTTTGTTTTACACACAGCATTTTCATAATTCTTTCTAGTATTTAATGCGATTGAGTTATTTGAAAACATTAGGGTTCACATTTCGATATGGTTTTGGCTTTAGGTTTTGGGTCATTTGTGGAACATAAATCTTCTCCAGAATCCTATATTTATTATTAATTGCAGCAGGTCTAATAGAATGAAGCTGCTACAATGAATCATAGCTAAGGTAGTGTTTTTGGATGCATATCCTTAGGCTTGTGTCTTATGCTGGAGCCAGTGCTTTTCACTGGGATTATAAGGTCATAAACCCTTCCTTTACTTGATTGCGCTTTCGATCACGTCATTATAGGCAAATCACTGTGTTTACTAGGCTTTTGGACAGTCTCTTGACCGCATCCAGAATGATGCGTGTGGGGCGTGTGCGTAAAAGTGAAGGTACTGAAGTTGTGTACATGCGAGGGTAGTGAACTACCGCTGTGGAGGACTTATGGGCATACTTAATTCTGAATCTGGTCCTCTGTCTTTGCAATAGAGGACCAACTTTAGTGGACCTCCTAACAAAGCAGTGGTCTTTAAAATAAGCTATTCCAAATTGAATATTATTGCAGAGAAATTTATGGTTTTACTCTTTCCTGAGGTCTAGTGTATATGAAGGTATAAAGAAAATGTATTTCATAAACAAAAATGTGTAAGCCTACTGAGTGCTGTGCCCACAGTGACAAATAGATGACAGAAATGTTACAACAATACAGACTTCTAAGTTTACGCAGTTTGATTCAATCCACATAGATTTAAACTTCAAAAAATCCTCACAGTTCAATTGTCCACACAGAAACCTTGGTTCTAGTCCTCCATAACGATTATTCTCCCTTCTGTAAGCGTGTAAGAGTTTAATATATAGGGGAGATTAAAAAAAAAACCCAACCTAATAGCATGAAACCTCCTAGGAATAGGATACAATGTATTGGGTGGCTATTTCACTCACATTTTATTCCTCTTGTATATTGTGCATATCAGGGGAAACACTGCTCCAAATCCTCATTGTTGATCGGTCCCTCCAGTAGGTAAATAGAAAAATAAGAAGATACAAAAAAAACTTTCCTTCTGGTGTAATACGGTCAACGCTTCCACAGATTGCAAAGCACAAGTTTCTAATCACTCAAATTAGGATCTCTTGGTTGGTACATATCAAAGTTTCTTTAGTGCTTCTCCGTTTTCTATTTTGGCTTTATTACGGGGAGGGAGGATTCCCCCTGGGGACTTCTCCTCCTGGTCCTCTGCTCGAATGTTTAAATGATTTTTAAAGGAAGGCTCTCAGCTACTTCAAAGACTTATTTTATTTTTAAGCCAAACAAGGGTTAAGATAAATATGAAAAACAGTGGGAATATGCTCTCTAGTTCTAAATACATTTTAAGGATGGTCTCCTTGCATCAATCTTAGTATAATAACAAGTATGAAAACTAGTCTGCAATATGTATGTTGAGGCTCAAAATACCGTGTATCGAAACCAATGTCAGCACTCCATCCCAGCTATCCACCAATGCATTTCATAACATAAATCTTTTTCAAGGTGACTAAGGTGGCAAATTCAGAGTTGAGTGCAATTTATGGAGTAATTCAGTCTTACCCAAGTAACAGGTTCAAGACTTTTGTGCTGTCTAGGGGTGTATCCAGCAAGGGGTGATATGTGGCATTTAACACATTGAAATATGTATATCAAACATGTTGAGTTATGTATTCTCTGTATTCTTTTGTGGGTTTTTTCTGTTACAAGAAGTATAAATTGGCAATAAACTGCTAATATCAACATGTTTAATAGAGGTTTGAATACATGAACAAAGAATAGAACAACCTGGTATAATTTGGTGGTAATGTTACATTGTTGTTTAATTATAAACATTATAGTTATGTTGCTTCTATCTATATCTATATAATCTTATTTTTATTTATTTCTTTATTTTTTAAATATGCCTATTCTTTTTAAGGGAAACTGGACTCCAAAATTCACCAAGGAGCCAAGAAAGGATTGCTGTATAGGAAGGAAAGAAAAGGAGAGAATGACCAGCAGAGTCAGCCTGGAACCTGTAGATAAAGAACATTTAAGATTTACATTTTATTTTAGTTCACATATATTGTGTAAAGAATAAATAAATAAATCCATTTGTAAAATGTATCTATAAGGAGACCTACAGTGACATAGGTGTGGAATCAATATTGGTTCCAGATCTCTTCTCTATTTATATAAATGTACTGGTTAAATGTAAACTTTTTACTTATTGTGGTATGTTCTTCTAGCATAATCTTGAAAGTTGTGGTCATGTTGTGAAAAGAGCCTTAACCTCACAGATAGTGAAGATTTGTCACGAAGAAACGCAGCACAATACATGATTGTATTTCTAGTAACTGCTCCTTTCTGTCTAGATCCTTTTCTTCCATTGAGTAACTTATTATTTGGTGTTAAAAAAAACAAACAAACCCAAACACACAATCAAAAACACTTCTTCTAATGCGGTTTATTCCTTATAGAGATTCATTCTCTCTATATATCTATCTCTATAACTCTCTATCGGTATAGCTACATACCGTTTGTATTTATCCAAAAATGTTATTTAGATATTGCAGCTAATACACCTGCTCCTATGAAGGAGGTAGGAAAACTTCCTTTACACTTATAATTGACTAAAGTTGAAAGTAAGACTTCTCTGTGTCCTGATTTATATAAATTGTATAAAATTACTGTGTAACAGTAATCAATCGTGCGATGGTTCATTAAATCTCTTTGCTTTAAATGCAAAAGGAATTTAACAATGCACATCCCACTTGACCAAGGTAAAGAGACCAATCCTACAGCTATCCTCTAAACATACATTAATCTTGCCTAAGGTTCTAAATATATTTTACTGTTTTTAAAAAGAAATCTCTTTGGCAAATAAAAATGCTACACAAACATCTCACAGCTGTCTGCATTGCTGTGTGATCTGTTGATATAGGTGTGAAAAGGAGGATGTCAACAGCACCAACAATGTTCAGAGCTGTGATCATTTTTTTTTTTGAAGTTTATGCAGCAAATAGGAAAATGAATGCATGAAATATTTTAAGGTTTCTCTTCTTTTGATCCTTAAAACAAGAAATTGGTTAATGGTTTGGAAGGGTGTATCAGATAACATATTGTAAAAATATCACAATGCATGATTGCAACAGGAGTGCCTATTCCAAAATGGGGATATACTAGGTTCTCTAGAATCTAGAGGTATTGGGAAAATGTTGTTCATTCCCCATGAAAAGTACAAACATAAGGGATAACACCGCACTAAAAGATAGAATGGAGAACTAGAAATAATATCCAAACATTCTCTCTGTTAAAGTTAATGGGTAAGTTTGAATATCACTGTAATGGAGCAGTGGTTTAATAAGAAGTAGAAACTCTCTAATGTATAAACTGCTTTGATAATGCAAAGAACTTCAATATAGATTAAGTGACAAGTATGGGTGTATGTATACACTGGACATACATAGGATAAAGTATCAAACAAGCATGATAAAGTGCAAATAGACAAAATGCAATAAAGAAGCAGCTAATTTCATTGATAAATGTCTCCTAATGAGTTTCCAATAATCCTGCAGATCAACATATTAGGGACAAATAGAAGCATGTTCGATTCGGTGGTCTAGTTAATGAACCTGGATCTAAAAGGAAATCAGTACTATAGATGCAAAAATAATGTCCAGTCAAGTAAGATCATCCATAGAATAAAGGGATGTGAGCACATCACCGCATGGTAGAAGATTCCATCCAAAGGTTCCCGACAGCTGTTTCGGTTAATCAAAGCCGTCATCAGGGGAGATAGTGCTTAAATAGAGCCCGTAATTACCTTGTTCGGTACAACTGCATAATCCGCACCAGCCAGAGAAACACACATCCTGCTGCATCAGTTCCGGCTCGCCAAACCTTGGTTGCCCCAGCAATTACGTCACCACCACTAAACCACACCTACCATCACACACAAAGTGTCTGACAGGGGCGTGATAGGGCCGTACATATGGGTTTCCATGGTAACCAGGTAAAGCGTCCGAAAGGTTAAGCATGGGGCGGTCTCCAGAGGCACTGTAAAATACATAAAACAAAAAACAAAAACACAAAATCTATTCAATATAATTAATAATATAAACTATAGGGACAAAGGTACTGAGGCACTAGTGGGGACTAATAGCTGCTGCAGGGGAGATTTAGCAATTCTCCCTATAGAGAAAACCAGAACTCGCAAAAGCCAGAACCCCTCCAATTGCTCCACTGACTATTCAGTCACTATACAGCTCCTATCGGTAAAAGGCTTCGCGTGTGTGGGACAACTGACGCATTTCGTCTGTACCAGAGGACTTTTTCAAAGTAACTTTACTTTGAAAAAGTCCGCTGGTACAGACAAAACGCGTCAGTGTCACACATGTGCAGCCTTTTACCGATAGGAGCTGTATAGTGACTGAATAGTCAGTGGAGCAATTGGAGGGGTTCTGGCTATTGTGAATTTTTCGGCAGTTCAAGTGAATGATGGCCACCCATACTGCACGTTAATCTCCTCCTCACTTTAGATCCTAACAAGAGGACTCTATAATCCATCTGGTCCCACGATTGTTACAGAGAATCACTGAACTGATCCGATTACTTACCTGACGGAAGCCGTGTGCTACCCTTACGTTAAACAGTAAGTCCCTCTGAAGATTTCTCTGAACCGTGAGTAGAGGAAAAATTACCAGACCCCTTACCTGACCTGACCATAGCTCCAGTTCAATGATCACAGCTTTTCTCCTGGGAATTGCAAACTCTAGTTTTAAACAGACTGTTATTATTTGCTTACACAATTATTATTTTTTATTCTAAAAAATCTTTTAAGCTTCATGTTTGATAATTAATAAAATGTGATAATTTATTCAGGTTGCCGTTTATTTCAACTTATTCCTTTCAACTAAGCCTGCCTATATACTTAAAACAACCTATAATTTTTATTTGTTAACAAGCGCTGCAAAAATATATATACCTAGGTATATATATTTTTTTTTCCTCTGGTTTTCTCTATAGGGAGAATTGCAAAATCTCCCCTGCAGCAGCTATTAGTCCCCACTAGCGCCTCAGTACCTTTGTCCTTATAGTTTAATATAAGTTATAGTTATAAACTAACATAGTTAATATTAGTTCTAAGCAAAATTTTGTCATGATGAAAGTGTTTGCATAACTATATAACTGCTACACTTGCACTATTTGTTTCACAAAATAATCAGAGAAATAGTTTTCAATGTGTCATTTAATAAGAGAATGAAATGGAAGATGGTCAAGCAACTATATACAACTGCCCCCAAACTAAGGGTCCTTAGTTTGGCTCTGATGCTTTTCACATTTAAAATGTTACTTAATTCAGTTGACTTTACTTTGTGATGACAATTATTTATAATAAAATCAGAAAGTCGAAGATAGTAACTGTCGCAATATAATTATAGTATAATTATAATTTTCTTAAAAAGTTGATTTGGTTTTATTGTGTTTCTCCATGTGTTTTCCAAGACAACGGACTACATTGCTTAACAGCATACTGCACAATGGTCAAAGGTTTCAAATTGCTAAAGTTTCAAACTGCAATCAATTGCCATACAAGAAAAAATTTAAATATAAACTATATCAATAATTAATTCCTGACTGAAAATAGATTAATTCTTAATGAAGTATTGCCTCTTTCTATCTATTAATTTTTAATACTGTATGTAAAATAACAAGAATGATTTATTCTTAAGTGCAAATAAATGGTTCCGGTTCATATAATTGCAATGGTATTTAGATTATCTACATGGCTAGATTGCTGCCAAGAATACTGCTGATGTACTGTTCCCCAGGCACCGCTCCTTGTTAGCTGCCAAGTTTGGGTATTGAAGTGATGGTGAAACCACCTGGCACGGAGGACGCTGGTTTATGCAAGTAAATCAATGGCTTCCTTGGCTGCTGATCAAAGATAACTGTATCCTATCTGTCTGCTACCCAAGAGTTCTATAAGCAGAATAACAATTCTATGGTATAGTAAAAGTGAAAGACCGTTCAAAATTAGCTTTCCGTGGTTTTCTTTGAAAAGTTTTAGTACGGGACTGATACCCCGACTGTGTCCACTTGTATATTTTGTTCTCTCTGTAATCCTCCTTTACCTTTCGATATTTGCGTTTCTTAAACGCTAACAAGTTGTCTTCAAATTGTTGCAAAGAGCTGCTTAATTTTTGTAGCCAATCAGTAGCTTTATCAGCTGTCAGGATAGGTAAGTCCTCAGTCTCCAGTACAGTAATTTGATTATCAATCTGAGTAATCTCTTTGTTAACATGCTCTATCACCAACACTATTAGGTCCATTGAGCATTGATTTAAAATAGCACACCATTGTTGGCAAAAAGCAGGATCGTTTCTCCCAATTGTTGGCTGATTATTGATGCGGAAGCCAGCTGGAATTAGTTGTTCTTTATAATATTGTGTAAGTGTCCGTCCATGCAGACGCAACTCTATAGCTCTCTTTTTCAATTTAAACAAATCGTCAGAGATCTCAGCAGGTGTACATCTATCAAAACATAAACTGTCAGTATCCGTAAATAAAATATTAGAAATCTCCTCCTGTGTATATCTCTTAGTACCAATAGAGGATATTTGATCCATCAGAGCAGAGATAAATTGCTTGAAAAAATATTTGAGATATGCAAAAAATGACTTTACACAGCACGGTGCATCACCACAAGGGAAAAAGATATAAAAAACTCAAGATATACTTGAATGGGGAGCACACATATAAAGCAACAATGGGTGCTTGCTTCAACTAAAAGATAAACGAATAATATGCCCAAGGGTATATTAAAGCAGCACACCACAAACTGAGTATATTTCAAAATGGAAAATTTGTATTGAAGGTCATATATCATATACAAACATAGTAGATGATATGGAGGAGATAAAGTGCCATCGTGCAAAAAAACAATAAAGTGACAAAAAAAGTGCAAAAAAGAAGAACAAAAGTAGCAGCATGTAGCAGCAATGAATTCATATGATGAACATGGAAAGTCCTGATAGCTTGACAACTCCAACCAAATTCATGAATAATAGGTCCAAGCTTCATAAAGACATAGAGAAGGACTGGGACATGTGAAGTCCAATGGATGGCCCGACAGCTGTTTCGGAGCTCTCGCTCCGTCCTCAGGGGTCCAAGTGATGCAAGGTTGCTGCGAAATGTAAACAGTGCCAGTATTGCTGCTATATAAAGAAACAAATTTCATTTGGCCTCTTTACATAGTAAAAGTAATCCCCTCTATCACCCCCTCTACACAGGGGGGGAATTTGAACAAGTGGCATACATATGAAATCTTTCAAATTGTATCCTTTTTCAACAAAGTGCTCTACAACAGGCAGAGTTTTACTGTCCATATTGATATATACTTTTTTGATGGAGGAACGGTGTAATGCAATTTTTTTTTTTTTTTTAGCATGCGTACTGTTTTTCCTATGTATAATTTAGGACAAGAGCACTGTATCATGTAAACAACATATGTCTCGGCTACGGTAGTGTAGGCTGGCGGCCTTAATGTAGGGCTTGCTTATCAACTCAGAAGTAAGTAAAAATATAATAAGTTTATTATAGACAGTACATTAAACAATCCATAGCAGAACCCATGACCATTGAGATGGTAGTGGATTGGTGTGAATGACTGGCTTGCAGGAGCCAGGATGGAGGCACCGCTGGGATCTGTAGTGCTATGATGTAATGAAAACAGTTCAGGGTTGCAATGTAGACACTGCTGGGATATGTAGTGCAATGATGCAAAGAAAACAGTTCTGGTTTGCAGGATATGCAATGTAAGTGGAGTAGTACTCTCGGAGTAGCTTACTTAGTCTTTGGGTTGACCCTTATATAGGCTGTTATCCAGTAGTAAACGAATAGCTGCTATAGCCCCTTCATGAGGTATATTGGTGTACAAATTTACTACATCAAGTGTGACCAAGATGCATTTACCTGCCAGATGATGTGCCCCCATCAATTTAGTCAAAAAGTGCAAAGTATCTTTAATATAACTTGGAGTATCCTTTATCAGGTCTTGAAATTGGTTGGCTTAATGACCCACGGGAGGAGATGATAGGTCTCCCAGGGGGATTATGAGTGTTTTATGGAGGCAAGCAGTAAATTAGTGGAGTAACAGGACGGTCTTGCCGCAAAAAACGTGACGTATCTTATGTAATTGTGCCTTGAACTATTGCAGATGCCAAAAAAGTATCAATTTCATTCTTGAAAGTGGTGGTAGGGTCACATTCCATTACTCTGTAACAATTCACATCAGAGAGTTGCCGTTCTCCCTCTGCAATATAATTTATAATTTTATCAAGGAGTACCGCTGCCCCTCCTTTATCACCCGATCATATTATTAGATCCGGATTCTGTTGTAAAGAAAGTAAGGCTTGTTTCTCATCGTGACTCAAATTAGAATAGCGAATCTTCCCCTTAGATCACTGAGCAAAAATATCACATCTAATGAGGCACATATAGGTTTCAATAGATGCATTGTTGCATGTTGGTTCAAATTTTGATGTTTTTTTTTTAAAAGACTGAGGTACATATGTGTCCATTACTGTCCTGTGAAAATGATCTTTCAATTTCAATAAACTATGAAACTTGTATAAGTCAACCTCCAGATCAAAAGTGTTGGGTTTGTTGGTTTCAACAAATGAGAGTTAAGAATATCAATAAATATATATAATATAATCAATGTGTGTGTGCTTATGATACTAAACAAATCAACAAATAGTAATTAAAAGTCACATGCAAAACACAAGGTTTTTTTTAATTCAAAACTGTAGCATCCCTTTAAAAGTCCCCAATCATCTGTAAACTGGATTGCGAAAACCAGGAACAACAAAGGTTTATAGTGCAATTAACCTCTTAGAGCACTCAAATAGTAATAAACTCGTACCAACTGAATGTAAAAGTAAAACGTATATAAAACCATACTGCGGTATCCGGTATTTTACCAGGCTTGATGTTTTAATCGGTGTCCCGTTTGAAGGGCATCCCGCTGGTGTACTTCTGGTTAACTGCTTTAATTGAGGGGTAATGTCATTATCCTTCAATGTGTTCATTTAGTCTTTTTAGTCTCAGCGAACGTTTCTCATGCTTATCTTTAATAATGCTTACAAAACTCTGGATTACACAGCTTCCTTCATTACAAATAATATTATTTTACATAAATATATACATTTGCATTAACCCACTCTACTATCAAAACATGTTATACACTTTGTAATCACTTGACATGAGTTGGACAATTTAAATTGAGAGGGTTACTCATTTGTAATAAAAGCAAAATACTCTTTTATACCCCTTTCATACCTTAAACCCAGGTCAATCAATACAGCTTCTAGTTGTGTTGAATCTGTTAAGACCACAGCTATAACCTGGGGTCTGGCCTTTCACAATGGAGCCGTGTCTGCAGAGGCAGACAGCGCTCTCCGTCTCCCATCTTACATATTTTTTATGGAACCTGTGTTAAATAACCCGGGTTGCCCCTTTCACACCACAACACGGGTTGGGTTGCCCCTTTCACACCACAACACGGGTTAGGTTGTCCCGGGAATAACCCTGGTTTTGACCAGGGTCATGGACCCAGGTTGCCCCTTTCACACTGACAACCAACCTGGGTTATTTCCGGGTCGATAGCTTGGTGTGAAAGGGGTGTAAGAGAGAAGTACAGCCAAGCATACCATGAATCAGGCAGGTTGTATGGTATAAGTGCTCAGTGCACAAGTGAAGATATATATGTGGGTGCAGTTTTGTTGATGGCTTTGTAGGTTAGGAAAAGTATTTTGTATTTAATTATGTCAAATACTAATGTAAAGACTGTGCCAGCTTTGGACAAACATTTTACAAAGAAAATTAATCTAGCAGCTGCATGCAATATAGACTGTAGGGGATTATTTTATAGGAAATCTATAAGAAAAACACTGCAATAATCAATCATGATTAGTGTATGAATAAGAGTTTTTGCAGTGATTTGTACGAGTGCATTCTGGAAATGTTTTGTAAATGTATGTAACAGGATTTAGATACAGATTGTATGTGGGGTATAAAGGATAGTTCAAAGAAAAGGATGACACCTAGACAGTGAGCTTAATGAGTAGGGATTATTGCTGCATTGTCATAAAAAATAGAGCGATCAGGTAGGTAACTTCTTTCTTGGGGTGGAAGAATTATCAGCTGCATTTGAAAGATTGAGTTTGAGATGGCAGGAGGACATACAAAGACCCTAAATACTGCAGCACTTATATGAAAAAAGAGAGGTCAGCAGTGTCAAAAGCAGCTAAAACATCCAGGAGATTTAAAAGTGTGTAGTGACCCTTTGATTTAGCAGTAAAAGAATAAAAAAAATGTATAACTACTGGACATCATGGTGGTAATGCAGTTAAAGTACATATAGAAAATTCACAAAATACATATGCTTAAATATGCTTAAAAACACACTCTAATATCAAATTTACCAATACAATAATTGTAGGTAACATGCAGTAATGACATGAGATAAAGATAATGCAATTTAAAGGGAAAAAATACACTGAAATTGTCTCTACACTAGCAATATTTGGTAATATTACTAAAAGCTGCAGTAGAGGTCAACCTACTTTAAGAAAACTCTGTTTGTTGCTTATGAAAAAGATATGGTAAGTGCTACTGACCCATACTTGTATAAACCCAACGTAAACTACTAATGTAATTGTAAGAAAATATTGGACCAGATCCACACCTAAGACCAATAGCCCACTTGCGCATGCAAAGTGCGTAATTGGGCTGTTAGGACTGGAGGGCGCATGCGTATCTCCTATCGTATGGAACTCAGTTCTGTATGGTAGGAATTCCATCCAACGGGCTGGTTCTTCCCCTCCGCCCTCAGAAAGTACACAAAGTGGGCGGCGAAGAGATTTCAATTATACAGTGATTGTGTTAACACCCACTTCGAAAGGACCACTGATCTGCAAGTATGACTTAAGGCTGTCTTATGGCAGTGTAAGTCACACTTAATACGAACGAGAGAGGGGAGTGATAGGGGGATCAGGTCCATTGAGATTAAATTCTATGGGACTAAGCAGTGATCTATGAAGAATTTGAAAGTAAATTGAAGTGGATAGATTTACAAATAAAGCAGTTAGAGGTATTGGCAAGGCTGATCACTTCAATTGCTGATTTAAATTATAAAAGGATATATATAATGTTCAAGAACCAATGAATTTATAGAATAAGACAGATGGACGGATCATGACAATTTTTTGTATGCATTCTTTTATTTATTCTTGTGTAACACCATTAACAAACAATCAGAATACCAAACAAAAGATAAGGCATTATAGGCATATTGTTGATAAGCAGGCATATTGTGGCGCAAAGTTCTAAAAAATTGCCAGTGCCTTCAGGATGTGGTACTGTGCCTGGCAGTATTTATAACAGCAATACAAAACAGGGGAAAGGGAGGCATGGGATGTGAGAAGAGATTTGCATCAATTATGGTTACTCATCAGGGATCTGTTGTGTTTGATAAGTGGGATTTATTTGAGTAAGCACCAGACATTCACTAGTTGGATAGGAGTGATTGGAACCAAGTGCCTATATATTCTGGATACTGCTCAGTGGATGCTTTTAAGAAGTCGTCCACACTATTCTTACAAACCAGACCCTCAAAGTGGGGGGAGCAGGGGTCTTCCAGTTAAGCCCTAGCTGCTTTACTAAGATGTTTTAACAGGGAATTTTTATAACATTTCAGTGGTATGCTGGACAGGCTTAGCAGCCATAACTCCATGACTTGAGGGCCTTCCTCAGCTAATGTTTGTAACTTGACTTTATCATACTTATACCACAACACCACCACTGACTCCATGGGGTTGATCCAGAGTTTGAGAGTCAGGGGAAAACCATATTGAACTGCAAGGGAAGACAAATGTGAATAGTGAAAAAAGAATAAGAGTTTAAAGATGAAGGGCCGGATTCACAACCCTGTCATTTTTCACATACGTGCCTGATTTTACGATTCTAGCTACTACGCATGCGTGGTAACTATTTTACGCAATCTACGTAGCATTGTTACGTAGATTACGTACATGCGGTCTTGAAGGACCACATGTACGCAACCTATGTAACGAAACCCTACGTAGATTGTGTATAATAGTTACCAGGCATGCGTAGTAGCTAGAATCGTAAAATCAGGCACGTATATGAAAAATTATGGGGTTGTGAATCCAACCCGAAGTTTCGTAGCTCAGCTCTTGATTATACTGTAAACTATGTAGTAGGTAAAATAGCTAAGTATTTTCTCTGTATGCAAAAGAATTACAATTCATTTGCATCCATACAACATGTTTGTGGCCATGTCTAAACGTGTATCTTTTTTGCCCTTATTTTCAAACTCTGGATCAACCCCCCTGCCAGAAGAAACAAGTGATTGCAGACACCAATATAACTTAACCACTAATGAATAAATCTGTTAGGGCATCCGCAGTGCTATGCCCTCTATGTGACATCAGCTGTAACATCACATGTGGGTGGAACGCCACAGAACTGCATTAACAGCAGGCCAATTTGCAGGGAAGTCTCAGCAGTGCATATTAGTGGTGGGACCGCAGATTCCTGCCGCTGCAGTGCTAAGATAATTATTGGCGCCCATATCTGACAATAGTCCCAAATGCCCAACTGATGGCAGTCCTGAATACAGTTGTTGGTAAAACTAAACAGAACCAGTTACCTGTGTTTTCATTTATACTGTCAGTTTTGTAAAAGGAAACCATTCAAGATAGATGTTGGTTTGTTTTTTTTATTTTCTACTCAAACATGTCACATCCTTGTTATTTCCATGTCATCATGAGCCCCAAAATATTATTCATATTATCATTTAACAGATTTGTTAAATGCCCTCATACTTTGTTGCGCTTTACATTTTGAAGTCATTCACATCATTTCAATCTGTGAAAATCAGCAAAGAAAAACAAAACAGATTAAAAAAAGAGCGGAAAAACAAATGGCAAACAAAAAACCTTATTACTGATTTTTTTTTATTCACTATCTTCATTGGTTTTCAGAAAGTTTTGATACAACATAAAACTTAATTTTCAATAGCGCTAGCCTATAAAGAGTAATATACAGAAATCACAATGACCCTTCAGTGTATCAATCGATAATAAAACACTATTTATACAGTATTTTTACACTATTTCTAAAGATACATTGTATTGAAACGCGTTGGCTGTGGGTAGCGGCGTCCGTGATAGCTTGGCAGGACTTTGGAGCAGGGTGAGTGCTGTACTGGTGGTTTGGCATGATTAGGGCCCATAATGTGCGATCAAACCAGTTAATACCTTAAGTGGAACACTCTCCTAAATCTGAATTGTTCTTGCCGGAAATAAGTTGTTTCGATTTTTAAATTAAGAACAGATATGTTTTTATGAAATTGTTTGCTGGAAGTTTTTATTGGAGATACGAGGTTGGAGTCAAGAAATAAATACAGTTTTAATGACTGATCGTTTATTACTGCATTGAAACAAAGAGGAGGAAGGGGTGAGCAGATCGGTGGGTGTGAGGGGGAGTGGGATCCCGGTGACGGCATATTGCACTATGGTCTCCGTGTCTGTTCTGTTTTGTCTTTTCCCGGGCTCTGCTGGCTGGCGAGGAGGGGTGAGCGTAGGAGAGTGAGTCGGTGACCCTGAAGGAGGCTTTCACGACTGATATGCTGTAAAAAAGATGAGAGTCCTGTAAGTAGGATACCTAGCGGTTAGGATCCCATATAGTAGTAAAACACCATCATCAGATATTGGATCACCTGTAATACTACTTCTATATATATTCTTTGAAAGGCTATAAAAGGTTTTTTGTGAGTGGAAACGAGAAAGAGAACAGTTATAATACTGTCAGATCGTACTTCACTATATCTTCCTTTCTTTCCCTTTCCATACATCGGTGGAGTGTTGGGATAAAGGAAGGATTACGTGGTTGAAGGAGAGAACCTTTACATCAGGATACCTTGAGACTTGCTATACAAAGCAACGAACTAAGAGGGACTGAGAACATTCAAGTGGACATTTCTGGGACTTTAGAAATTGGGATAGAAGGTCTGAGTAGTACCTCACTGTCTAAATAGTTTTTTACTAGCGATTGATACACTGAAGGGTCATTGTGATTTATGTATATTACCCTTTATAGGCTAGCGCTATTGATACTGTGACAATCTTTTTCCTTTTCGATATTAGAGTCTCCTAGTTACGGCCTCTGCTTAACTATAGAGGCAGGACACAGGGATACTTAGTTAAAGTGATAGCACCCCTACGCCACAGACTATTGCTGCTTTTTTGGAGGCGCAAGACGTGTTATCACTCTTTCTTGCATAAAACTTAATTTACAGTAAAAACTTTTTTTTTTTTAAACTAGCTTTTATTAAAATATACCAAAAAAAGGAAAAAAATATTTTGGTACCAGTCTAAATGACTGCTTTAAGAGAATTCCCTCATATGACTAAAAATAAAAGCGTGGGGCATACACATAGAAATGTCCTTTTTATATTTATAATACTCGACATACTTTGATACATTCCTTTTTCTATTCTGCTAGAGCGTCCTTGTTGCACAAAGTTTTTCCACCTGATGGTGAGCAGTCTGATTCCTCAATTCAAAGTCTGTCCAGAGTTCCAGCCAGATTAAAAGTTAAAAGTTTCAGCAATTATTTTTTACATAACTTTCAATATACAATATTTACGCCACAAGCTTTTATTTTTAATCATATGAGGGATCATTTAGACCGATATCAAAATTATATTTTCTTTTTTGGTACATTTTAATAAAAGCTTGTTTTTTTTAAAGAAAATGTTTTAGTATAAACCATTTTATGTTTTTTAGTCTTAAAGTACTAACAACGTAGATGCATACTAGAAGATTAAATACTTATGGTGAGCACAGGCTAGAGAGTACTGGAAAGATGAATAAGTAGGTCACACAGATTGCAAACAAACTTGAATGATGATGTCCATGCAGGAACCCAGAAATGGGTGCAGGGCGTAACAGACTGGAATGACATTAATGAACCAGCAAGGAAAGACTGGAAGTAGCTAGTTATATACAGACCAGGTATCAGGGATCAGGCTTAATGAGCTGCAGACACAGACCTGAACTGCAGAATCCAGAACTGGGATTGAAGCTGGAAACAGAGCGTAGGGGACCTCTGATGGTGGTGCAGTCATGACAGGCTGGGCGTAACAATAACCTGGTTTGGATAATATCGCTTTGTGCATATTTTGCAGGTTTAATCACAAAATATTTAGATAGCTATTTCAACCATTTCCATGTTAGAATTAATTGTCACTCTTACTTCCAAAATATGTTGTCTGGCTCTTTCTAATCAAGCTTCGTGTTGCTCTGGTGTTTGAGTTACTCTTATTTCTGACATATGCTGTCTTATACTTTCCAATCAAGCTTTGCGTTGCCCTTATGTTTGAGCTGCTCTTACTTGCGACATATGCTCTTTAGCTCTTTCTAATTGCGCTTCTCATTGAGAAGTTGATTCACCATGCATATGTTCATGACATTTTTCTAGCCTTCGTTGCTCTTTTTCATTGTCTTCATTTGAGAGCTTCTGCTGTCGCATAAGTTTCATCTTCTCCAATCGCCTCTTTTATTGCCATTTTTAATCCCACAGCTTGTAGACAGATAAGCTGCACGGTGTGAGATGCATGGGCCTCAGTGACCGGTGGGTGCACTGAGGGAAGCGATGATTTCTTCTGGTAAGCTCTCCACTCCAAAAGTCTTCTCCTCTCCCTCTGGATGTCTCTCTATATCTTAGACCCCTTTCACAGCACCATTAAAAACCCAGGTTGTTGGCCTTAGACCCAGGTCAAGGCTCCAATAACCCGAGTTTGGTGGTGATGTGAAAGGTCCCAGGAAAAGAAAAGGGTTTTTTCTCTTGTCCCATCCTGGTAAGATGGTAGTGTAAAAGGTACCACCCGGGATTTATTTATCTACTATTGCTATAGCAATAGTAAACAAATCTCTCTTCCAGACCTGCACACAGCCCTTCACACTGTCAGGCAGACCCAGAACCCAGAATCTCCTGGGTCTATCATGCACTGCTTTATTTTATTTTTTTACCAAAAATCCATGGCAACAACCCAGTTGAAAAACCCAATTTATGGCTGTGGTGGTGATCTGAAGGTGGTAAAAGTCTCAGTACTGCCACACCACCATCTTATCTCATGCTGCAGGCTGTGGCCATAGTTGCCAAGTCCGCTTATAACAAGCGGAATTGGGCTTGTTTTTTTTCTGAGTCGCGTCTTTTTTCTGGCCGCAGGTTGCGGTTTTTGGGCTTGTTTTTTTCTTTTTCTATTTGAAGGTATCAGCAGAGCAGCGAGGGAGAAGATAAAGGCCATGTAAAGTATATGAGGTGTGAACGGGAGGCAGGGTAGGTAATAAGGGGTTAATAGGTTGTAAATAGAGTGTGAATGAGGTGTGAATGCATACAATAGAATAGTATGGGCTAGAGATGAGGGGAGCTTAACATAATAATAGGATAGGAGAAGAGCGATTAATTTACTGTGTATTGCAGATATAGATAGAATCAGGGTATGTAAAATAATATATATTAATCTAACCGGGGACCCACACCCATATTAATATATATATAAAGTCAGCACACCATAGTCTCATAGCAAAAACACATCATTTAATGTAGAAAAATAGCACCATAGAAAAAGCACCATGAAAAAAGCACCATTATGAGGAAAAAAAATGAATAAAAAGGAAGCCACACTCGCCAAA
>WWET01000359.1:353577-369886 GCA_011038615.1 Limnodynastes dumerilii
GGGTTTATTGAAGGAACCCCCTTCCCCCCCAAAATGTTGTCTCTCTTATTAGTTGTTGCTTAAACTAGGAAACCGTTTTGATTCAGTTGTTACTGTAAAAGTTAGATTTCTAGGCTTTTCTCTTTGTTTATCTTTGAAAACTTGTATCTTCCCATCAGACTTGTAGTTATACTTCTGTATCAATGCTTGACCGTTGTACCCTTATTTTATATCTTATTGTATACTTAAACTTTATCACTGTCGTGGATGTCACAATTGGAACTGCATGTACATTTTGTTAAAATACAATAAAACAAAGTTTAAGAAAAAAAAAAATCTGCGATCAGATACCGTAATAAACGTGAATAATCGCACTTCATGTCTAATCTAATCACCATGCCCAATTGAATTGAATTTGCCCCTTGGGGTCTATTACCTGTCTAGTTAAAGTATTTAGAGAACCCATCTATTTGGTGATGTGTGCAAGTTGTTGGACTCTTTTGGTAAGGTGTATATGTGTATACAAGAGGTGGATTATTGTGTTGTGTTTTGAGAAGACTTTCAGTGGCTAGGTGATGAAATGCTGGGTGCTAAGTCTGTGTGTGAAATTGATATTAAGTGCTTATTTCTCCAGCTCTAGTATCTGACCTATTGTATGGTAAGATTTATTACATGTTTATAGTTACCCAGATACAAAGCTATAATTAAAAATTAATCTGGTTACTTAGTGTCAATAAATACGTTTTTATCCCATTAATCTCAGTGTACTCCTTGGTTGTGGTATTATATTGTGCTTTGTTTGCTTTATTTTTTCCACCGCTACATTAGCGCGGTCATCCAGTGTTTTTGTATGCTTTATTGTTGGGGCTGCTTGTCTGACAGTGTTGTGATTTTCTTTACTTGTCGTTTCTTGGGTTTCTTTTAGAACTTTCCCCTTCAGTTAATATTTGGTCACGTAATCTGTCAGCTGGATACATTTTGATAGACATACACATTGGACTAGATTGTGAACCTTTTCTCCTCTATTAGAATACATGATCTCAGAGACCATCTGGAATGGACAATGCATGTTTAGCCTATATGTTCTTAATATAGTTCGCAGAATATAGGCACAGAAAATGTATAATGATATAGTCATTGCTGAGCTGTCCTTTTTCCTTTGTTAAATAACTGTAACTATCCTTTTTCCTCCCACCGTATTTAGCAGCAGGAAGCAGAGTCACGCATGTGGTCATATGTTTATCCCAAGTACACAGACGCCCTAAAAGCGGACGATGAAAGATGGAAAGAAGAACGGGAACGCAAAGTCAAAGAGGAAAGGAGTCGTAGCAAGGAAGCCTCTAAAGAAGACAGCAAAGACTCAATTAGTATAGAAGTAAAGGGACAACAACCAAATGACGATCCTCGTGTGCTTCCCAAGGACCCACGCACTAGTACTCATGTGCCAGTGTCCTCACCCCTCACGCAGCATCAGCCCTATATCCCATATATGCACGGTTATACCTACAGTCAAGCATATGATCCTAGCCATCCAAGCTATCGGACAATGCCAGCAGTCATGATGCAGAACTACCCAGGTATTTAGATGAAAACAGTGGCTGGTTTATACGGTTACAGTGAAAACCGGTTCTTGGTTTCCTGTTGGAGAATGATGGCATCCTGCTGCACAGGTTGTCCACACAGGTGTTTGCTTTGCATCCTTATAGACTTCAGTGAAGTATAGAAAAACACAATGTGACATTTAAAATAAAAATTCAGCTAAAACCTTTGGCCCGCATCCAAGCCTCCACTGCTGCAGCGGTTGGAGCTCCAATGTCAGATCCCTGCTGCATTATAACTACTGCTTGATAAAGGGAATTCCTCTCCCCTCGCTCGTATGGTATTTACGTTTGCCAGACCCTACCTTAATATGTTTGCTCTGTCCACATGTTAAATGCGGGCAGTGCGGAAATCTGGATTGTACGTATGGGCTTAAGCCAGTCCTTACTTTATAATTATCAAACATCCCCCCCATCCCTCCACTCTTTCTGGTGCACAGAGCAGAGCTTCCGCTTTCTGCTATGGCCTTGCCCGAACTGTTCTTGTTTGTTGAAGTATTGCCACACCTGTGCATGCACCACAGTACTTAGGACCAGATCCACAATTAGTAAAGATTGTCCACTTACACACGCAAGGTGCATAAGTGGGCTAAACAGACTGGAGGGCAAATGTAACACCATACTTAGTTCCATATGATGGTATTTATGTGGGAAGCATGTCAATTGTAGGTTTCCCCCACTTATGAGCGTATCAGCGGTCGGTCAGACCATTGATCCGTCTTAAGGCTGCCCTATGGCAGCATAAGCCACACTTGTTCAGAACGAGGGGGGAATGACGGGGGGAGGTCACTCCCCTCTCTTGATCGGGCGGACAGGCTCCCGCACACACACTAATACAGTTATTATTTTTGTTTATTAATAAGGCGCCATAAGGTGTCCGCAGCGCCGTACAAAATACAGTACAGACATAAAATACTAGTCAATAGTTTGGACACACCTTCTCATTCAATGGTTTTTGTCTATTTAAATTATTTTCTACATTGTAGATTAATACTAAAGACATAAACTATGAAAGAACACAAATGGAATTATGTTGTCAACAAAAAAAGTATTAAACAAATCAAAATCTGTTTTATATTTTATATTCCTCAAAGTATCCCCTTTTGCTTTGATGACAGCTTTGCACACTCTTGGCATTCTCTCATAATTCCATATGTGTTCTTTCATAGTTTTGATGTCATCAGTATTATTCTACAATGTAGAAAATAACAAAAGCCATTGAATGAGAAGATGTGTCCAAACTTTTGAGATTATTTAGATGTAGGATGGGAACCGGCACACTTGCTGATCTATGAGGGTAGTTGAATTAGTTAATAAGTAGCCTCTTTCGGTAGCTTTCTATTGCCTGTGGTTTTGAATATATTTATTTATTTAAAATTTTTGTCTTCTAGTTGAATAGTTTATTAATGCTTTTCAAAGAGTCAAGAGAAAACCACATAATGGCAATATACTTACTTTTGGTTTACTTGTCTGTGCATACATGTTACTTTTTTAAAGTCTCTGATATATAAAGCAGTGGTTCCCAAACTTTCTCAGTTTAAGGCATTCTTAGGGCACCCCTAAGCCTAAATATTACCACGCAGTCCCATTATTTAAGTAGTTGAGTTAACTCAATAAGCATTTAGATGAAGGCTGTTTTTTCTGTTCGGCCAGCTGTGGGCTGCACAGAGGCAGCCTGAAAGACCATAAGCCGCCAAGCCTGTCCCTGTTGGTAGGCCACAGGCGGCATAGCACCCCAGGGAGTCACAGCGCGTTTTGAGAACAGCTGATTTAGGGTATCCTCCTTAGAGCTAAATATGTATTTTTCTAGTGTGTTTTTATGTTACTGCCACACACCCCCTGTGTTAATATACAATTCCACTTTTCTCTTATTCCTATATTCAGGTTCTTATCTTCCTTCCAGTTATTCTTTCTCTCCATATGGTAACAAGGTTACTGGTAGTGAGGAGTCTGAGAAGTCTAGAGCCAGTCCAAATGTAAGCTGCAAATCCACTTCTGAATCTAAAGCCCTTGATATACTACAACAACATGCAAGCCATTACAAGAGCAAGTCTCCCACGGTATGTACATTTTGAGATCAACATGGATAATGTTATTTTTTTAACGAGCAAAAACCCAACAACAAGTTGTCAAAATGTTCTTACTGCTCCTGTTCCTGACTGCACATTAGTAAGACCTCAATCTGTACAGTGTTTGATAAAGTGTAGTAATTTCATTACCAGCTGATGGTGTCATATTCTGGAATCTCCCTTTATTTTCACTTTTTCAATGATTATACAATTAAAACAAAATGAACGCATGATTTTACAGACTTTTGTGAAGGATACTACTTTTAACACAAACTTATTAAATGGAAAATGTCATACAAAAATAAATAAAAATCTTAAAATAAGGGTGAAATAGAACAGGAGGCACCTATGATGTAGTAATTTTTGTTAAATAAAGAAATATAAACAGAATGGAAGTTGCTCAATCAATTTATAAGTATATGTTAAACAGGTGGGTGAAAGGCAGGGGGTTAATCTGCTAGCCACAGAAACAAAAGGAAAGAAAAGCCCCAGCACACTGCCATAAACCAGTAACAAACTATACTGTTCTATCTGTAAAATAAAACACAGAAATGTTCGTTACACATATTTGATCAAATATGGGATAAGCCACCAGCCACCGTCAAGGCCTTTCTGTATATGGTGGTCCTAACTCTAAAATTGAGAGTCCCAATGTTGGGTCCCATATATATGTTTATAAATTGAGAGCCAACTTACCTAGGAGACACCCCTTAAAGTCTCCAAAATGGCTGCTGTGGATCAGCTCCCCCTGTCAGCAACTGATCCCAGACATGCCCACAAACAGAATAAAAACAGACTGATCCCAGACATGCCCACAAACAGAATAAAACCAGAATGGAAGCTGCTCAATCAATTTATTAAGTAAATGTTAAACAGGTGCATGAAAGGCAGGGGGTAACCTGCTAGCCACAGAAACAAAGGGAAAAATTACCTCAGCACACTGCCATAAACCAGTAACAAACTATACTGTTCTATCTGTAAAATAAAACGCAGAAATGTTCGTTACGCATATTTGTACAAATATGAGATAAGCCACCAGCCACCGTCAAGGCCTTTCTGTATATGGTGGTCCTAACTCTAAAATTAAGAGTCCCAATGTTGGGTCCCATATATATGTTTATAAATTGAGAGCCAACTTACCTAGAAGACACCCCTTAAGGTCTCCAAAATGGCTGCTGTGGATCAGCTCTCCCTGTCAGCAACTGCTCCCAGACATGCCCACAAACAGAATAAAACCAGAATGGAAGTTGCTCAATCAATTTATAAGTATATGTTAAACAGGTGCGTGAAAGGCAGGGGTTAATCTGCTTAAATAAATGGATAAAGTTCATGTGCTGTAAACTTTGTGAGTTTTGTGCAGTAGTCAGTTCAAACGGCATACTAGATGTCAGAAGACAACATGCATATTCAGGGTATCTTTGCTGAGATACTTTGCTACTCAGATAAGCTTTATTTTTACCAATTAATGTAGCATATTTAATTACCTTTGGAATAAATACTGTTTTTAAAACATACTACACCATTTTGCACGTTTAAATGTGTGTTCCTTTTGGGTACCCGTGTTGATGAGGATTTGTTAATAAGAGGATCCTGGTGTACAAAGATACCCTGAATATGTATGTTGTCTTCTGGTGTCTGGTATGCCTTTGGAACTCACGAAGTCTACAGCACGTGCACTTTATCCATTTATTTATTTATATTTCTTTATTTAACAAAATTACTACACCATAGGCGCCTCCTGTTCTATTTCACCCTTATTTTCCAGTTCACATCCGTGGGAACACACAGACACCATTAAGGACTTCAGCCCCTGAACAATCAGGATTCTGTTTGAACCATCATTTGGACTGATTTTTATTACTAACAGTTTTTTTAGACCGGTTTCTTTCTTGTTCTCAAATAAAAATTGTAGTTTAAGGTTTTTGATACCCCCCTACTTATATATTAAAAATAATTATATATACACACACACACACACACATACACACTTCATATAAATGGCTTGTTGCTTGAAGCATTCCTTTTCCTGTCTGCCATATACAGATTACAGATAAATCGCCCCAGGAACGAGATCGCGGGGGATGCAATGTACCTGGTGGTTCATCAGGTGGTGCTTGTAGCAGCATGGGAGCACCAGACCGAGGAGTTGGTGACAGGAGTTCTGAAAGGCCTCGCACGTCTCCTTCCCAGCGCTTAATGTCCACACATCATCACCACCACCATCTTGGCTACTCTCTGCTGCCTGGCCAATATCAGCTGCCCTACACCACAGGTAAAGTTCTCTGTGCTTCCCAGACTTTTTTATTCATTGAATTAACTAACTCAATTTTCATATTTCGTTGGAAGTTATCAGTGGCAAATGCAAGGTTTTTGAAAGGGGGTTTGCAAATGATAATATATGTAGGTTATAGAAAGCATCTGGGAATGAAGCATACTATATATGTGGTTGGTGCTCTATTTAGTGTATATAGTGTCATTCTCAAATCCCAATATACCCCACACATGCTTTAGTGTGCCATCTCAGACCGCTAACATACTTTATATCATGTGCCAGCTCCAGATCCTTAATAAAGCCCATATGTAATATGTGTGGGATATATTAGGAGTCTGCAGATGGCACAGTAATGGTCTAAGTTTACCTCTTACCTTGCAACAGCCTGTTCTGACCGGACAGCAGTATAATTTTTTGCTGTTTCTTGGGAAGCCAAAAATTGTTCCCGTGTGCCGCTGAATGGCCCTATTTTGAAATTGTTTATGCCTCGAAGAAGAAGTAAGCATTCTATCCCTAACCCTCTCCCTAATCTGTACCCTAACCCTCCCCTTCTATTACCCTACCCTCCCTTCCTTGCAGCCTGACCATAACCACCCCTTTCCTGCACCTCAACCCTAAGACTGTCTGCCCTGCAGCCTTACCCTAGCCCTAACCCACCTTCCTTGCAGCCTAACCCTAAATCATCCTTCCCCGCATCCTAACCCTAACTCTCCCTTCCCTGCAGCCTAAACCTAACCCTCCCTTCCCCAAAGCCTAACCCTAACCTTCCCTCTAAACCTAACCTTCCCCCTAAACCTAACCCTAACCTTTCCCCTAAGTCTAAAAGTCCCCGGAGTGGTTGTTTACCTCTCCGGCGGGCGGCATTTCCGAAAAGGAATGAGTGAGTATGCAGATCGCATACTCACCCACTCATAAAAATAAAAAAAACATTGAAAATGGCTGTCATTTAAAATAGAGACAGACGAAAAAGGAACTATCGGCTGTTTGTACTTCTCAGTGACAGCCATCAGTGCGGGGACTCCCACCAATGTGAAGGTCAATTATTTACACTGTTTGCTACTTTATCTCTCATGGTCATAAGTAGCAACATTCTAGGCTTTTCTAAATTATGACCTTTTGTTTGTGTTGTTTGCATGCTTTATTTTGTGGAAATAAATTGCTTCTTTTTTTTCTAGGTTTATCTTCTACAGCCATTGTAGCAAGTCAACAGGGATCCACGCCATCCCTATACCCACCCCCTAGAAGGTGAAAGAGGTAAGTTATCAGTGCGGCCCGTTTCTTATCATTCATTTTTCCTTCCTGTTACTCCCATTTTCTATATCTGACTGATTGTCGTGTCATCCCGGCTCTGTCACCTTTACTTTCATTAGTCTCACTATAGTCTTTGTTCTGCAATTCTCACTTATAATTTGAATAATATAGCGTAAGGTGCTTTGATGAAAAGACCCTGAGAGTGTTGTAACCTTGAAAAATGCAGACAAGATGGTGTGCACACAGCTCTCCTTCATACTGCTTTTGCACGCGGTTATTTATGTATTTTGTTTATCAATGAATACGTTCTAATGTCTGCCTTATTTGTTTTTTCTGGAAGGAAAATGTACGCAAAGGTCCCTGTCTGCTCTGTCGTGTGACTGGATCACAGGACACATCTGGAATGAGTCAGTACATCAGTTGAATGGTGTTTCTTCAACCAGAAAATTCTGCCGTGGGATCCTGAGTTCCCATGAATTCTGATGCAGGACACACAGGCTCAGTCCTTCTCCTTCCTACTCTTGGAATAAGTCATTTTTCAGAACAGGACTGTATTTATTTGGTGCACCCTCTTGTGGACTGGACAATATGGAAATGACTTGGAAATTTCTTTCTTACATTGCGCCTGAGAGAAATAATCTGCGCGCGGCATTGAACACCTCATTCATATAATAAAACGTTCAGGGTCGGGATTAATCGTCCTGTGCCTATAAACTTTTGTTTAAATGTTATTTTAAAGTTGCAGGACGAGGATTCTGTTTTAGTCCCTTTTTTGGCACACCCCATCAGTCATGGCTAATTTGTTTATGATGTCATGGATTTTATTCACCACATGACCAGATGTGTGATTTTCAAAGGAGTACAGGGATGGTATTGCTCCACACTCTCCCCATAAGCTTTTGTTTAAGGAGACTGTAAGGTATAGATATTTTGTGTTGCCAGATGCATTGGGAGCTGTTGTTGGTGCTGGATTTTAGTTTGTTTCCTCATGCCTTTCTTCTGATAATATATCAGAGTTTTGCTATGGTTATTGCCAGGTCAAAATCTTAATTTGATTTCTGAGCAGAACAAAGGCCAAAAACATAAGAGGACTTGTTTAACACAATCTTGTGATTACTTGTCTTCGCATATGCCTTTTTCTCTCCCTGTTTTCTTTTAACCACAAAACTCTTAGCCACCTCTTTTAAAAATCCCTTTACTTGTAGGATATGCAAAACAACTGTGACACATTAGAAGAAACAGGATGACTATAATGTAATAGTTCAGGATCCCCACAGAGGCTCCCTGGCTGTGTATAATGTATATAGTCCTGTCAAAGGTTCTTTTATAAGACACTAATCTTAAAAATGGGGCGGTATTTCAGATGTGTTTTTAAATCTGTTTAACCACTAAATGTTTAGTACCTTCATGGCAGAAATCTGTCACGGTTTAGCATTACAGGACCTACCTGGTTGATGTTTTTGTCTTCAAAAGCCCCTTTGTTGAAGTTATTTTTATGTTAGAAATTGCAAAATACATGGCAGACACCTGTAATTGCAGGAATGAGGTGTTCTGGCATAAGAGAATGAGAAAACGTGTAAGGATTGTGTACCTCTTTACAAAATGCACTTTGTCTGATTGTTGACTGTGTATACAGACACACACATTGTAGATGAGGTGAGTTGTTAAACATATTTTTTATTTTTTTTTTTTAATTTTTTTTACTTCAGGAAACCTACTTCTACAGATAAACAAACCTGTAGGCGGTGGTAAAATTACTGTCAAACCCAGCATATGCCTTTGTGCTTTCACAGTCATAAAGTGTCTTATTGTTAACAATTTCTTCTTTTCTCCAGTAAAATTTTAGATATGGGTATTCACCTGGTTTAGATGCTATAGAATGTAGGTTTTCCTTGGTATAAAAATGTTACCATTGATAGAGAATACAATTCTTGCAGTGTCAGATGTCAAACAATGGTCATAATAGGACCATCAAAGCTCATACTATTTTCCAACAGTTGGATGGGACGATTGCCATCTCGGTCTGCTACTTTCTTTGCCATCAATTATTTCTCAGACCATTTGCTCTGAATTCAGTTTATTTTAGTGCTTCTCTTTCTTAGATTCTGAACAACTATTACATGCCTTGGTCACTTATTACATTGTTTTATTTTAAGAGTTTTCACACAGTCAAAGTTCATATTTCCATGGTTCTGTAGAGATGCACAACACATACTGATATTTGAACGGTTTTGTTTGTTTTATTTTAGGCATCCTCTCTTAGTTTCACCTCTTACACCCCAGGAGGTGACCTGAATGAATTTCGTTAAAAATAAAAAATATACAAAAATGAAACCCTTTCATTACATTTTACAATAAAGTTCTTTTGTATTGCTTGGTTGTAAACAGAACTTATTGTATATTGAATAAACTTTACCCCACCTACCTTTGAATTTCGGTAAACGGGGAATGTTCACCTTTTCCTCCTCCTTACATATCTGTATAAAGATGTAAAGTTATTTCTGTTTTGTAACATCTGATTTTATTTTGTTTTAAGGGGTTTTTAGTTTTTGTTTCTTATTTTATGTCTTTGTGACAAAATTGCCTTTTTCCTGCGGTTAAACAAAATACAAGATATTGCATACAAATACATATGTTTGTTTTATCAGCAACACATAAAACTGTGCAAGAATTCTGTGGTTGTGTGTGCATGATTGAAATTGATCTGGAAGTTATGTGCACACCCAAATACACAAAATCGTCTTGGTTTCCGTGGTAGAAAAGGTTTTTTGTACAATATTGAATTACAAAATATTATTATCCTCATATAAGATCTCTAGAAATCCAGTGGCAGAATATTAAGCTTGAGTATCAGGAAGGCAGTATTGTAATATTGCTATATGTAACTTAACCTAAGTAACTAAAATTATTGCATTATGTTTACTTAGGCAGACCTCTCATTGGCTTCAATGGTAGCCTTTTTTATTTTATATTCCTATTTATTTATTTTGCAGAATTCTGTGGGCAGCCTTTTTAAATTTGAGTGATTAACTTAAGGCTTTAATAGGACATCTTGGTTTGATAAAAATTTCTAACTTTCCTTTTATAACATGCAATTATTAGGGGTTTTCCAAATTTGATGAATTTTTATTAAAAGAAAAATTATCCAATAATAGCAACTGTACCAATAAGTAATCAACATCCATATTGAAGTAGAAAATTCCTGACGCCTTTGCCCAATTTTTGTGTTTAATCCAGTGGTTGGCGTGGAAATATACAAGTTGCAGTATGGACATTTAGTAGTGGCAGTATGAAAAGATAGAAGGGAATGGAGAATGTTATCTTTTCAAATAAATCGCTGAGAAAACTGACTATATAGCACCCGTATACACCCTCATTTTGAGCCTTGGTTTATTATAACAAATATTAATGTGTGTTTAAATTCACAACTGCACAGCAGCCATGGTGCCAGATAATGTGGCAGGGCCCAGGTGACTGTTACTACCATTTTTACTTTCCTCTTTCTCCAGCTTTTTGTGGATGTTGATTAAGTTATAATGGCCAGTTAACAGTTACCCCATTTCAAATTGGTCTTTACCTTGTCTACAGATGAGTACAACCGCATGAGGATTTCTGGAGCATATAAATCATAATCTGAATCATGAACTATGTAAAGTTTATCATTTATTGTACAAACTGTGTTATGCTTTGTTATAATCCTTTCTCTGTTTATGTGTGACTGTGTCAACAAAGGCTTGTGCAAACCAGGTCACAGTTATTACAGGCAATGCATTACAGACACAGCCATAAAACTGGCAGTTATTTGTAAAGAGACACCTTACAATCATAAACCATGATCTCTGGATATAGAAAGGAAATCCACTGCATGAAATACTATGTCACTTCTGTGTGTGCTTAGCCTAATACAACTAGACTGCAGCCATGTAGACATAGCTGGTATTGAGAAACATGCTGCATACGTAAATATATTGTGTGGCTGTAATAAAAAGCTGCTTTCTTGATACAAATATATTCAATCCATATACCAACAACAACTTTGGTATTTCTCAGGATTGCACAAATTACTTTTACCTGTACTAGATCCAAAGATTCAATTGTGTTGTGTTTGGATCATTGCATCCATGCAAGCGCATTGGAAAACACTGCTATTTCCCTTACAGACTTCCAATAGCAGCACCCTACTAAACCACTAAAATGAGCCCTAACAATCGCTGCATGTACAATTCACTGTAATACTAAACCCCTCCCACTTTTGAGCACAAACCGCCCCACTTGAGTGAATTGTGTTCTGTGTGGATTAGGCCAATGTGTGCACAGTTTGCAAAATATGATTTTCTATCTGACAGCACTGAAAAAGGACGTTGAAACTTTGGATCTGGCCCATTATTGCTACACATCCGTGTTAGATAATTTTATACCTCAGGGGTTACACATTACCTTTACACTTGGTAATACAGTGAGACAATATTTGGTTAAGGAAAGTGACAACTCTATGTAAAACTTACTAACAACAAGTTAAATGTACAAAACACCAGAATAAATGTTATATTATTATAGAATTTGAGGCACAAATCATTGCCATACATTTCAGATAATTTTATCTCAGTAATCAGTTATTCAGTTTTACTAAATGAAAGAAGAACTTTCTCAACCGGCTCTCTTCTAGATGATCTTAAACTACCTTTAATAAACATGGAACTGCTGATGTCTCTCTTGCACCATGAGCTTCTGGGAGATTGAAGAAATTGTCACTGAGGCTTTTCCCATCTCAGATGTTAGAGGCCCAAATAGTCATAATAGCAAAGCTGAGGAAACCTCTTACAATAGCACTTGTCTGACAGATGTTCTATGATACTCAGTCTCACACTCATTCCAAACACATCTTCACTGCATGCAATAAAAAAAAAATAGACTTGTGTAAGCAGCACTTCCTTAGTGAGGTTTTAAGCAAATTTGACTTGTATTACATTTTATTAATTCTATATTGGATTTAGCCAATAAGCCAGCAGTGGCAGTGTTCACTGTGGACCTAATCCAGACCTACGCAACCGTTCTGTACGTACACAGTAAGTGGAAGTCCAAACGCAAGCGTGCAGTGATCTCCTATGTTGCACCTCTCATGTGCTGACTTCGGATGACTTACACATCCATAAGCCTTAAGTTCTCCGCACAGATCTGTGTCCATCCAAACACGGATCCATGCACCAGAGCCTACTGCTGCCCACTCCACCTCATCAGCTTGTCTATCCCTGCCCCCTTGCAGAGTTTAAGCCTGCAGATGTCCTTGCATATGGAATTGTGGTCCATATGCTAGGTGATCTGTAGCGTAACATCTGGCATGCACATGTGTTGTTTTAATGTTTAGGGAGACTTACGCGAGTCCCTTAATATTATTACATTTAGATCCGGCCTTTTGGCTAATCTATTAAGTGCCCCAGAAAAGGGTTTACCCACTGGTTTTTGCCTTGACAATAGAGCACGTGGGTGAAACTTTTTAGAACCTTAATTGCATTTCTTTAAAGCAATTACTGCCCTAAAATTTGCCTGTTTACTGGTTGTCACCAGTCCTTGTTACCAGATGTATTTTCTTTAACTAAATTTATTGATGATTCCCTTATTAGAATTAAATACTGGATTCCTCCTATTTACTCCCAAGCCGTAATAAGTAATATAAAGTAAATTATTGACATTGTTTATATGCCTGAATTCATAAGCAGAGACTTCATCCCGCCGACCAACTTTGTAATATATGGCCATTTCAGGACACATTTTGCTGTTGTATGTTTTTCATATCTTTGTTATCCCCTAAGAATCGGCCCATGTTCGCAGAGAGTTGTGCACCAGCCTATATAAGCAATTATACTGTCCACTGATTCATCCTTGCTCCTTTTCTACCCTCTTATGATAGCTATATTCTTGGTCACATTTTTATAGCTACATTTTTAGCTTTGTGTAACTTAACACATTGAGAACCATAATCTACCTAGGCATCATTGCTGCTTATTAAGTCATATTCATAAAATGAATTTATAGCTGAAGATCAGGCACTTTGCTTATCTGGGTTCATTTAAAGCTGAAGCCCTCTAAACTTTGATCTTTTAACCATTGTGAACCTAGCAATTGGTATCTATTACATTAACATGTAATGTAGTTTTACTTTATTTGTTATTTTTTTATTTTTATATGTGACTCCATAGAAAAACTTTGATTATGAGTACTGTCCCCTCAGATTCTCCTTTATTCTTAAACCCATCCATCCCGACGATATTTTGCTGTTGGAAAAGTAGTTGTATTTTGATTGAGTGTGCACACATTACCCCTGCATATCCCAGGCATAGACACAATCTGTTGTGGCATGTGACTGAGAATCTGAAAATTAACCTTCGGGCTCAAAAATAGTTCATGAATTTACTTTTATCTGATGGGCATTAATGTAATACCTTTCATATAGAATATTGTGATGCTTGGAATGACTGTATTTTTTATTACAATTACCCTGCATAGTAATTAACTAATAACTTATGCAGCTCCAGGGCAGACGGCTGGGCAGTAGTTGGCATGGGAGGGAAAGATGAGAAGTGGGACAGAATGTAGGAAGACCAAACAAAAAGGGACAGGACAGGAGAGAAGAGAAAACAGTTGGGAGTGAGTCAGGAGCAGAATGGAAGCACAGGAGTGAAGGAAAGAGCTGGGAGCAGTAGGGAAGCACAGGAGTGGAGGAGAGAGCTGGAAGCAGCTGGAGTGAGGAGAGAAAAAAAAAGCAACCAACACTATAGTAATAAAAAAAAATATTAGTTTTATAACTAGTATTGATCTTAAAAAGAAAAAAAAAAATCTGCATTTTGAATGAATAAAATGTCAAACATATTGTTTTCGTTATGGTACCCCTGCTAACAACAGTTTTGATAGAAAAACACTATTCTCAGTGTTACAGCAGACATGAAAATACTCGTCAGTTGCTTAAGTATCCCTGCTGTGATCAATTACGTGATCAAAGAAGTTAAGTTAAGCAAAAATCTGGATTCACATGAAATAATCTGGAACCAAGAAACATTCCTCTAAATCTTCCTGACTGTTTACTTTCTACTGTTTTAAAACAAATATTTATGCTGCTTATTTGTCAGTGTCCACATGGTGGCAGCAATGCTTTATATACATTTTTGTGTGGTTGCTTGCTTTCAGAAAACTTAGTACTAAGTCTAAGTTTCTTACTGTATATTTCTGTTTTTATTGCAACTCTGGCAGATACATAGTTATAGATATAGTTTTTATTTTACTGTGGGTTCCTTTACTGCTGCTGAAATAGTGTTATAGAAACCTTGTTAATCTTATTTTTAAGCATATTGGTCCTGATTCACACATAAGAGTGAGAGAGGTGCGGGCAGATGCAAACCTAACTCACTCTTCCAGCCCCCAACCCGCCCCCCTCCTATTTTAGGTACCTTATGGCACTTATGAGTGCCATAGGGCTACCTTATCTCTCCGTCCGTACGGACATTGCACCTCCCCCCTCCCACTTGTCTAAAAAGACCCTTTTTACGGAAATCGCTGCGTGCAGTCTTTATGCTATCTACGTGCCGATCAACTACGTAGATAGCGTGAATTAGCTACTACGCATGCGCAGTAGGTCACTTCGGCCACATACGCATTTAAGAAGCCGCAGCTTCTTAAGTGTGAATCAGGCCCATTGTAATTATATTAAAATACAGATAATGTATATAGTTTATATACAGGAAATTTTTTGTTTGTTTGTTTTTCTTGTTTTGTAGCGTGCAGATGTAAATAGTATAGAATGAATGTTCCGATATCCTCCATATTGCGTAATACACCAGATAAAAGGCTCTCCCTGATCCATGGGCTCTGATTTAAGCTTCATTCTTAGATCCATGGCAGGGAGATTTGTTGAACAACTTGAACAAAAGTGTAGGAAGGGCATTCTTCTCCACAGACCGTGTATATCCTAAATAAACATGATAATCGCAATACATTAAATAAACAGTTATTGTAATTTGTGACCGGTAAAGCCAAAGACCAAAATGATGAAATAAGTGCTTTTTGCATTGAAATGTATGTGTAGAGTTGGGAAGTTATTAAAGCTGGAAGTCACTTAACAGGTTTATGTGAACCATTGATGGCTGCATATAAAATATTTAGTATTTATATATCATTAAACATATATTGTAAATAATATTGATAAAGAAAAGTATTGAAGAAAAGTATAAGTGCCAACAGAACTTCTGCCACACAACAGTACCTCAGCTCTAAATAAAGTCTAAAGCAGGCTTAGTCAATCTTTGGCTCTCCAGGTGTTGTGAAACTATGAGTCCAAGCATGATTTGACTGCATAGGCCTAGCTGATACCTGACAATGCATGCTGGGAGTTAAAGTTTCAGAACAGCTGGATTTGGCTGGGCCTGATTTATTATATGGCCCACAGTGGTCTTCCAACACCACCTCCCCTTCCCAGTTTTCCCCTTCTGTTATACTTTAACCTCTTGGCAAATTCTGTCCGATCAGTTCAAGTATGGGAGCACTCCCCACTGACATGTTCACTGTTCATGACCCCCTGACCATTTTAGTGTTGTCTTGGTGAATATGAAAATAAATAGTGTCCCAATATTATATTGTTAGTTTATTGGTAAAGAAAAGTCATATTTTTCATATCCATTTATCATCCTTTAGAACACTGCAGGAATATGTTTATAAATGTCCTGTTAATTTAAATATTTAATGTTCGTAACTTCCACCCTGTTTTGTGTCATAGTTTTATTATTTCGTTTTATTCTATTTACACTCCCAAAAACAATAAATTTAAAGTATTCTGATGAAGTCATTTATAAAAGATAATGTTATTCTTGCTACCATTTAGAAAAATAGTATTGCTCTGTGTATAACATTGCTGTTTAAACCTTAGTTGAGATATAGATAGATAGATAGATTAGATATGTAGATTAGATATGAATATTTAAACATATTTCCAAGTCTGCAGAGTACCTTTCTTCATTCGGACTTATTCAATTTACATTGTCAGAGCACCACAGCAAGTATCACTTTTTCAAGGAGGAGTGCCGGTATCTGGAGGCTTTATATATATATATATATATATATATATATATATATATATATATATTTTAAAATTC
>WWET01000359.1:379721-398326 GCA_011038615.1 Limnodynastes dumerilii
ATGATGGGGATACTGGTGGGGGGGGGCTGAAGACATGATACTGGGGTACGAGATGGAGACATGATGAGGATACTAGGGGGGCTGGAGACACGATGGGGGATACTGGGAGCTGGAGACATATGATAGGGGATACTGGGGAGCTGAAGACACATGATGGGGATACTGGGAGCTGGAATGACATGAATATGACATGAATAGGAAATGGCTGAAAGAGGGTGGAGAGAAATGAATGGGCAATATTTTTCCCGTCTTTATGACGGGTTTTAGACTAGTACAGTTTATATTCCTCACTCACACACACTTCTTACCTTTTTAGCAGAGAGCTGAACCAACTGCAGAAAGTGGCAGTCGTGCATAGCAGCAGCCAATGAAGGAGTTGCACAATGGCATCAGCTACTTCCTGATTGGTTGAATGTCAGGAACCAGGAAAAGGCTTTTGAAAAATCTCTCTGCGGAGCTTCTTGAAGTGATGATGTTGCAAGAGGTAGAGAGAATCTCCTCTGCTAGTAGCTGAATCTCTCCAGCACGGCTGGGTACTGGCCCATCTGGCATTTGCCAGAAGAGCCAGACGGCCAGTCCGGCCCTGACAGAACAGGAGAAAATGGAAGAAAAAAAGCAGGGTACAGACAGAGGCAGCAAACAGGACACAGTGGAGTGAAACAAGAGGATAAAAGTGGGGGTAAACATAAGCGGGGAGAGACACAGGAGCGGGAAGGACAAAGTAAAGAATTTATTATTTTTTATATGTATTGACTGTTTTTATATATCGAAGCTACAAAGGGGTACCATGCCATTTCATGGATCCGTATGGGAGGCAATGTCGTTTTGTAAATGGAAATCTATTCCATATATTGGAAGTAGAAAACTTTAATTTATAGGATTGGATATCTAGTACCCATTACCAGTAGGAGTTGACTATGGACCGAGTCCAGACTCTTGTGCGCGTTCCGTACATGCGGAGGTCTTAAACTCTGCACTGAAGAGAGGAGTGAACTTCCCATGTCATTCCCCAGAGTTTAGAGCAGACACGCTGCCATAAGGCAGCCTTAACACTGATGTGCAGATCAGCGGTCCATGCAACCACTGATTCACGCGTAAGTGGTAAACCAGGCCCACACTGTATCATTTAAATCTTCTCCCCCATCTACCTTGGTGGTCCTATATTCTTAATTATGAGGAAAAGGGTTGAGGGACATAATGGGAAGAGAAAAGTGACAATTATGGTCACGCACTTATATTTCTGTAAAAGATAAAGATCAATACTGCTAATATAATTCATAAATTGACATATGTAGATGTAGCGCTATGACAATAAAAAATAAAAAGCAAAAGCAAAGCATCTCTAAAGAATGTTTAGTTAATTACAACCCCTGTTAAATACTTAACTACAACTGCTTATTCAGTTTAAGTAACATTATCACAAAACGCATTGAAATAACTGAAAAATATTCTGATAACATTCTGCACTCCCGACACCGGGCACCTCCTTCCTCGGTTCCTCCGCCAGCTGATTTCTCCCCTCTCCCCTTCATCTCCCTCATCCATTAGGTCAGGCAAGGGAATATTATGGACTCGGAAGGGTGAAGCACCGCCATGAGGCGGTTAACTGGGGAGTCAGGGTAAGTGGGCTTGGGAAGTGTAGTTTCATAAGCGGTTATTTTTCTATTGTATTTTTTGAATTCCCCAGCTCGGAGCTATTGCGGTATACATGCTTCATATACTTTCTAACTACCCAGGACCCCAATTATATTTCATCATTACTTTTATCATTTAGGTTATTACCCTGGTATGGTGCCAGTTTTTATCTTTTAAAATGTTTGCTGATCCTTTTATCTTGTATTTTACTCTGTTCTAATAAATGTTATGTTTTAACACAGACCTTTTCACTCTACACGATACATGGCCAGCAGTCATTTCATGATTTTGCCTCCCTATGCTGTTATATTACAGTGACACTTGTCCCTTGTTTTTTGTTTCCTAATTTTCTGGAACTCTGTCTATCCCTATGGTATATTGTGTGTCTCAACAATTGGGTGCATAATTGATACCTTTTCTTTATTTTTTGGATGTATGATTTTCACATCTTTTACCATTTCTATCTGACCTTGATTTTTTGTTGACCTTATTTGTAACAGTGTTTTGTGACAGGGTGACTGTGTAATTATTATGCTTTAGCAGTTGGAATTATTTATACTTTTTACCTAACCTATCATAACATTGTTCATTTCTGCACAGGCTATATTTATTATTTGGTCATATCACCATATATTAGCTTTTAATGATTATATAGCTGATGCTGGGAACATCGATATTATCTACCTGTGCATTATGGGTTCTCATATTTTTCTTTAATATCTTTTGAGTAGCGTCAGCTATTTTTCGCTCAGGGGTGTACTTGACCTATTTCATTTCAGGTACCTAGTGCACCACTATACTCTGCCCCCTAAGCCCTCCTTTTCTTTCCATCCATCTCTCTTCCCTTTTGAATAACAACTATGGAAACGCAGTTATGAAGAGAACTCCATTTTCTAGTTGAATAAGTCGTAGACAATACTTAAAGCATAATAAAAGCATCAGCACGAGCCACATCAGACGGTTAGGTGGACCAAGATGGCCAGTATGGTCGTACTGCCCATGCGCCAAAATGCGTGCAGTGCGTGCTTCCGTTAGGCTGGGCGTGCGCCACTACGTCAGATCAGTCGTTTCGTTGTATCGGGAGGGGCCTAGCGGAGCTTGGAGGTTGTAGTAAGACGGAAACGGAGGGGAAGCTGGGGCGGGCGGCGAAGTGGCTACAGGAGAGTGCGGTGCCGAGCGGCCTGCAGGCTGACGGGATGGTGGAGAAGGCCGGCTGCGGGAGAGAGTCGATGGTGAGGAGATAGAAGGGCCTCCTTGTAAATTCAGTGTAAACTGGAGGACGGCGAGGCGAGGGTCTAGAGAAACACAAATACCCCACACCTTGGCGAAGCTGTACTGCAGCCCACAAAGTACATAGTGGCCCACCGACCACGATGACCCCATCGCTATACATTCCGTGTAGATGGTGATTTGGGAGGGGCAGGGGTGCTGTGTTGGGCGAGATAACCCGACTGGCCTATAGTCCAGGGTATCCGCTGCATGCTTCCATGGGCGGATATCAGTTGTTCACTTCCCTGATGGCTTTATAAATATAAGAGATCGGATTCCCGCATGTGCCAATAATATCAACGGTCACCAACCCCCAATGCTTGTTATGAAATGTCAGAGGGTGATCTGTTTTACACTGCTTTTACATTTAATAAAAGGGAAGACTCGTCCCACATATTATTACTGTTAACTGAGTGTATTTTAACCCTAATGGTGTGACTCGAAATGTGTTTACCATCTACCCCATGCTACTTTATACACCGTGCTTTACGTTTACTTAACTTGAAACAACATTATTAACAAATGTTATTTTTAAAGACATAGGAATGCTGTGTTAAATTATGTTATTGCTTTACTGTATGTAGCCGGTTTATTTTATTTAGGTAGCATTTGGAAAGCAATAATTTGGGATTAACAATATATATACACACACACACACACGTCCTCTCAGAGATTTGAAAAATAAGGAATGTGTTTTAAAAAAAAAAACTTGTCATTGTGATACCTGATGCCAATAATTCCACTCTTTATATTTGCTTATTTTGTGTTGTGGTGTTATAATTCTGCATCTATAAGTTGATTGAAAGTAAACTTGTTTTGAATGTGAGTTCCATGTTTTCCAAATTTTTATGGATTACATTACAACGGAAATGCCCTGTAAATGACAGTTTACTTGCATCATTGCACTAGCCTTTCCCCTCAAAATATTATTGAGCTACTTCCCACCTCCTGAAGCCCTTTATTTTTGCTTATTGTTTGTGCATGTTAGAAATACTATTGTATGCTTGTCACTATAATTTTATCTTAAAAAGTAGTTAGTTTTCTTTTTCGCTATCATTTAATTTTATATGATGGGTTGATGTGAATTGGAAGAAGGTAACATGTAGGTATTGTATTTGTTTTAACTCATGACACATGCACATGAGAGCAGCAGGCTCCCATCTGTGGCTTTACCGTTCTCATTCTTTTTTTGATCTCCCTCTCCTAACAAGTATTTCTTCTTGAATATCTTTAGCCATATTACCAGATGTGGCTATTTAGAAGAAGAATTAAGAGGCATACAAGAACATTTGTTAAACTTCATGTGTCACAAATACATTTAGATTTTGTTTTGGTTAAGTTTTATTTTCTTGCAACATCTATGTACATTTACTTGCAGGAAGCCAAGTCCTTAACATGTGGTTTTCTTTTTGTTTGTCCTGTTTTTAGCCCTCACTGGTTCAGAGTGGATTAAATCCCACTCTTTCGGGCACTTCACAGATGCACACTAAGCAGGGCATGAAGCTGGAGGCTGTAATGGAACAACTCCAAAAGCAACAACAGCAAGCAGCTCGCAGCATGGAGGAACGTGAAAGACAGATTAGAGAAACTCAACGGCTCTATGCCCAACAGCTGGCATCACAGCATGTAATGAAATCTATGCCCGGCCCTGCCATAATGTCATCTGCTAAAGCCCGCCCGCCCATGGCACCACCGCAGAGTGCAAGTGACCCCGATGAAGAAGAAATGGAGGATGATGAAAGCGATGAAGGAGATTCATTTGGGGATGAGGGAGATGGCAGAGAAGACCATGCATCAATGCTAGCACAGAAGTACCTTCGGGTTCAGAGGGAGCAACAGGGAATAATCACACACAATTTGCAAGGAAACCCTAGTCAGCGCCACCCAACTGTGAAAGAGGAACCTCAAGATGATAACTATAACCCATCACCTTCTAAACTCCCTAAACAAAGCACGGAAGAGCACATTAAGCCGGTACGATATTCTGAATATTCTAAAAATCAGCACGTTCATAGAGGTCTAAGTGTAAAACAGCTAGTCCATACAATTGGCCAAAACTCAAAAATGGTTTTTAAACCTATATGGTTGTTGATATCTTCATATATTCTATTTGTAAAACTTTGAAATACTAGTAATGTTTAAATTAGTTTTGTTTTATTTTTCTGTTTAACTATTTTCCCAATTTCCATGGTTAGAAACGTATTTTTATCAATGAATTATTCTCTGCTGTTACGATCAAGGGTTTTTTCGTTTCTATCCATGGTATTTGTATTCCCATAGCTACACAATCAGAGCTTTTCTTATTTGTAGCTGAAGTGATTTTTCTGCTTTGTTGTGTTTTAAAATTTATATATCACAATGCACATGGAAAATAGATGCAGCCCTAAAAGGTGAGAAAGCTGCATGGAGCCTGGGAATAATGAAAATCCTTGAAATGAAGTATAGAACCTGGAACCCACTTTGTTAACGAACAAGTCTAGGCACTTATTTTTCAGAATGATGATTAAAGTGAATGCTTAAAGCCATTACTTTTCCAATCAAGTTATTGGCCATTTTAGTCAGATTTTTCACTATTTTGATGGGTCAATCCTCTACATATTTGCATGATCACCTTGCAGAGCAGATATGTTGACCAACAGTATATATAAGTGACAATACACGTGTTACAATTATGTGATGGCTACGACAATCCTCATATTCTAGCTTGGAGAGAACATAAAATCATATGAAGTTTATGCTTGATCTGATTTAAAGCTGGTGTTTTCAGTTCACACATTCACTATGGTTTTGAAGTTAATTGAGATGAAACATTAACCTTTTATAATAACCCCAATAATTACTTTTCATAAAATCTAAAAGATCTGCAGTTGCCATATTGTAGGCCAAAATTCATTAGGTTTTATTACTAGTCGAAGTGTAGTTTACAATATAATGTCATCCATTTTTTGATCAAATAAATCACTTACTTGAAATGCTGAAAGACACTTAATTTTTTTCAATAATTTGCATAGATCTGTAAATAATTTCGTAGCAGTGGCAGTGTTGCAAAGTTAATCCCGTTCGACATAGGGTATTACATCTATATCTGTTGCTCCTAGTGGACCGGATTCACAACCACGAGTAACTGTTTTACACTACATAGCGTTTCGTTACGCAGATTGTGTATATGTGGTCTGCAAAGACCGCATGTACGCAATCTACGTAACGAAACGCTACGTAGATAGCGTAAAATGGTTACTACGCATGTGTAGTAGCTATAAACGGAAAAATAGGCACGTAACTTAAACATTTCGGGCTTGTGAATCCGGTCCAGTGTTTGGTCGAAGACGTTCACCCAGCCAATTAGTTTGCTCTAGAACAAACACTGTAGTTAAGAGATGCAAAATGAATGAAAAAGACAACTACATTTTTAAGATGAAAAACAAAAACCATAATTTTATATAAAATGTTCAGACGTTCTATATTGAATGGGTCTGGAGCCTATCATATTAGTATGTATGACACTGTCACTCATTACTGACCCTTCTGGCTGTATGATAGCTATATTGTTAAGAATGAAGCCACTGTTGTATATGGATGTGATTATACAGAAATGTAATCATTAGTTTCAAGTAAGGGAAGGGGATCTGTATACATATGTGGCCAGTTTTAGTCTTGCTTTGATTTTCTAGTCTGATTTGGATGTCCGTATCATTGTCAAAAAGATATGTATATGATAACCCTAACAACGAATTTCTAATGCTTTTTTATTTTCGTTTTCCACACACTAAATGAAACTAGTTTTGCCAACTAGGTATCCAATGGTCAAGTTGTTATAAAGTATATCACTTTTTTCTCAGTCTTTTGTTCAGTCATGTTCTTAATTATATGGAATGTGTTCCAATGCACTGCATTTATTTGGTTACTCCTATCAAAGGTATGGTATTTCACTGTCCTTATGACAATTTTCTAGCAAGCTGCATGCTTTCATGTTAAGTCCATTCAAGCAAGCAAGTAGAAAGGAGGGCCACCCAGAAAAATGTAGACTTTGTTTTTTTTATTTGTTTTTTTCTGACATTTAGTATTTTTTGAAACAATGCAATGTATTTGTAGTGATGATAGTTACACATATAGGCATTTAGAATTACTCTACAATTCCCTCCCATTGTATCTATATTTTTTCACATAATGTTTTTGGACTTTTAGCACCCACTTGCCTAGCAACTGGGAAGGAGATCAGTATGTGAACTTAATTATATACCACAGGATATGACCTATTCCTTTCATGTTAACATGTTTTTCAACAGCTTGATGTTACATTATATGAACCTTGTCCAATACCTCTCCTCTTACATATTTATTTATTTATTCACATGTTTTTGTATAGACTATATTGTATGTTACAGGGAAGTTGCCTTAGTATATTTATTTCCTTCCAGTAGTTTTGCTGCAGGTATATGAAGTAAAGTAAATAGAATATAGTAGATTATTGACCTTATTTGAACATACTACTACATATGCGTACTTAATACTTTTCTTTGCAAAACAGAACACCATAAAGTATTTCTATTGCGTTAAGTCTAATGAATATAATCAATACTGTCCCTGTAAAGTATTAGTGCTATAACATTTTAATCTATTTTAATTTTGAGCAATTTATTTATCTTTACTACTTAGCCTCTGAGATAGTAAATTTTAATAATTTGCTTCTATCTCTTCATTAAATTCTAATGCAGTCACGGCATAAAAATGTGATCATTTGCACAACAATATTTTTCTGCATTCTCAAACAGTTGCCCCATCTGCCGTTTGTGTGTGTGTAGAATGTCAAGTATTTTGGTAACTGAAGAGTTAAGTTTTTGTAGTTCAGTGATGACTCCTCCTCCTTTACAAGCTGCCACATGTTGGCTATGCAACCCCCAAACTCATTAAATAGATTGAGAGACCAGTTTAGCCTGACCAACTGGCCGTAGTAACAGTTTCATAGAATCTGGTTTTACTTCTTGTTCCAAAATTGAGACTACTGACCTCCCACAAAGTTTGAGTTGAAGGCTGAATCTACTTTCACACAGATTTTGCTTCATTTGTCCTCATGTATAAAATGGTGATCTTGTTTGTAGCTATTGTTAATCACCAGTGAATTTAAGTAGCTTAATATACATACCGGTGCTCTCACTCTGTAAAGGAGGATCTTGTGACACCCCAGGGACCTTTATTTAGAAATTAATATCCAAGATATGCAATACTTTTTGTTCCCAGAGGCTCAATTCCTGGTATTTTTCAAGTGTTTGTTTTAAAATAAATCCACACAATCACAATTAAATATTGTACTTTATACTTTATACAATATTTTTTCATACAAACCGCTAGACAGTAATAGAAATGAGAAGCTTGTTTGCTCCTGTAATATTTCAATGGTTTAATCACATTTTTATGACTTCTGGAATGCAAAATTAGTAATAGCCGTTAACAGGTTGCAGTGTTTCAAATGGAGTTCAGTGATTGTAGCTAACGATCCCGTTCTAAACTATCATTTTATTTTTTTGTACTGGGTATTTGATTCTTACAGGGTTATTTCCTTGCATCTTGTGAAGACTTAATGAAAAAGGTAGCCTTAAAATTTTTAAGTTACACCAGTTTGTGGGAGTCAATGCACTTTTTCACTTCTGATAATGCGTGTTTTATCTCTATAAATCTATCATTGTAATGTGGAATATATGGGAGTGTGTACAACCAATGGATGACTTTGTTGAAAGCAACACCCCTGTATTGCATTGCATTGCCTCATGTAATAGGAACAAAATAGCACCCTTACAAGGCAAGTTACCAAGTAGCTGAGATAACCATATCATCTATGAAAGCTGATCCACCTTTAACAGTGTGTAAAAGCTGCTGTCTGATGTGCTACTGCAGATTTGTTTCCAATTTGCATTCATATGGTTTTATACATTTGTTAACCCTTCCCCCTGCCAATAGTATTTCAAACAAACTTAATTTGACTACATTGCCCTCCCTCTTGTAAATAGTATTGTTATTGAGATGAACGTATATACTTTGTGACTCCCATTAGTAGCTGCCTCACCACCTGGGACTTTTTTGACTATGGCATGAAGATGTCAGCAAATTATACAAATTGTTCTGGGAGGAGGTGAAATGATTGTAGAACCAATGAAAGGACAACAGGGATGGCTTGACCTTTGATCCCAAATAGGGGTAACTAGCTCATCAAAGGAATCATTATGTCAAGAATAGCTGGTTAAGGCCACACCCTTTGACGACTTGTAGCATAGAATTAGCCGCAGAGTAATTTTTTTTATTAGACGTAAAAATCTAGATTTGTTAACACATTACTTGGTGTCTTTTAAACTCCAATCACATTTTTCTGGTTGGCTCTTGCAATGATGATCCCTAAGTGGACATTTTATTATGTTTGTTTGTTTGTTTGTTTTTTTACTATGTATTAGTATGACTTAATTATTAGACAATCATTTGTCACTAGAGTTACACAATTTAACTGTGAGTCAGGATAGTGTTTTTGAATAGCAAATAGAGGTATGTATGTATGTATGTGTGTGTATAATATATATATATATATATATATATATATATATAAAAAAATTTTTTTCCATCAATAAGGAACAGAAAGAAACAGCAACAAGGTTGTTACTATGAATGTTTTATTTGTTCAGGATAGTACTATCCTCACACCTATTTATAGTTGTGTTCCAGTAAATAAATTGGGGCTTTCAGGGATTTTGTATACATAGTTAGCCAATTTTTTGTGTGTCATACTGATAGAGCTTTTAATGTGCTCTGGGGTCAGTGCTACGTAACATTTCTGATATATCTGCATGTGGTGGTGTGTGGCCTGGCTCTAATGCAGGTTAGTGTGAATAGTGTCTTCCATAAGATAAAAAGAATTGGACATTGGTGTGTGTGTGTGTGTGTGTGTGTGTGTGTGTGTCACCAGCAGATGCATTTAGGATTTCTGTCTGTTTAAACACCTCTGTACAATGTAGCATTCCTATGTCACACAGATCCATTTTTTTTTAGCAGAAAGCTTAGTGTGAACATATTTTGTGAATAAGGTTCATGCAATTTAATTGATCTGTTCACCATTTGCACTTTTACAGGTGGTCTTCAACAGCCCTCTAATTTAACCTTTTCTTACATGTGACCCTTTATTACTATCCTTTGTACAGTTGTAAATATCCCCCTGTTTGAGTGCTGCATTTGCTTTGCTGGGCTCAGAATGGAAGGGGGTTGGGAAATTTCCAGACATCTGAGATCCTTTCTAAGAAGATACACCAGGTGGTATGGTGGTAATCCCAGCTGTGTTCTCATCTCCTTAATTACTATAAATGTCTCCCACGTCCCTCGATATGTAGTATATCTGTATAGAGGGACACAGAGGGAGAAATGAGCACATGACATGTTGTACCTTATATTTATATTAAGCATATACTTACTTATTTTTCTTATTTGAAAAAACGGACTTTCAGGCCTTGCTTGAAGACTTATCTTGCTCATACTTATATTAAATTTACTGTAAATATATTTTATATATCCAACTTTATGCCATTGATCTTTTGTACTGTACAAAATAATGGTAACATATAGTTCTGTTACACAGAAATATATTAACAATGTCTGATACATCAGAAGAATGTATTTTTTAATTAAAATATTTGCATTTTTAATAAATCATTTACACAGATAGTTTTTACACTTATAAAATCATATATTTTATTGATACTTCACAAATATCTGTGTATATTTTGTTATGCATCGGGATCCAGAATGGACACGAACTGGCTCATGCATCGTTTAGTAGATTGTAATTACGGAAACTAGGAGTGTCTTTTAAAAATAAATAGAAAAGAAACTAGGGGAAATCTGCTGAATAATGGTAGCCCTCTACTATTCCACTGAACAACATAAAAAAACAAAGCTGACACATTTTCAGGTTTGCATCTTTAGGGTTATTAACTAATGTTTTCCTGTAGTTAATTTCCATTGGATACTAATCTGTACTATGGTAGATAACTTTATTTTTAGCAGTTTAATAATAACTAAAGCACATTACATTCATTAACTATTCATACTTCAGATATGACCAAATGGGAAGGATCTGCCTCATTCTGATATAGATCAATTAAGTGGGGGCTGTAGAACAATGAATGGTTGATCTTGATGGACGTGCCATTTCTTTCATCCTCTTACTGTTGCATGTATTCAGTTTTGTGTTCTTCTGGTTATGACTAAATACTAAAATTACGCCTCTTACTGCAGACAAACTAAAGTTTTTTTGGGGGGAAATTTAATAGCAATGGACCGGATCCAGACCTAGGGGTGCCTTACGGGTGCCCAAGGTCATTACAGCTGGCATCGTAGCAGTGAGTACTTACATGTCCAGATTCCTACTTTAAGTTTTATGATCATGTATGCAGCCTTATGACCACATACCTGATCGTAATGGGCCACCCCTGTCCTGTCCCCTTATTTACATCTGTATCTCTGCCTTGACGTCGGAGTTACTACCATAGTAAATGAGGGGACAGCTCCTCTCCCGTAACCCGGGGCATATGTAGCAAACATTACGTACGTCGACCCTTACCTATGGCGTAAGAAAGTTGTGCGCATGCACACCACGTAATTTCGCTGCCGCGTGTACCTAAGGATCCGGCCCAATATTTGTAACAACACTTTAGGCTAAAGGAATGAAATGTGTCAATAAATAAAATGTAAATGTGTATTCTCTACCTGCGTATGTATGTTTCCACTAATGTTAGTATTGTAATAAGTTAGGGATTTACCATAAATTGTTAGTTTTTTTTATTCTTGTAGATAACCTAAAAGATGAGCAAATAAGTTTAGGTTAGAAAAATGACCCGAATCCTGAATGTCTGTAACATTGCTCTGTTTTTTGTTTCTTTTATGAGACGATATATTGGACTGACCAATTATAAAGTGAACTCAAGTCTTTAGATGTTCTCAGAGACCTCCAGGCTTTACTTCTGATCTAGACATTTTGTTTTCTTCTTGGTTCTAGCCAAAGGGCAAGTAGTGTGCATATCCCATCTGCTTTGTGTGGCAGCCCCCATGTTGCTTAATGGCTACATGCTCACTGTAATTTCATATGCAAGACATACTTGCTACTTTTTATTGTGTTTCCAACTAGTTCATATATTCCATTGTTGAAAGCACTTGTGACAACAACAAAAAATCCCACCACAAATTCAACACATGTAGTAGCAAATGCTACAACTTTGTTTAACTAACTTTGACATTTCTCATGGTAAAATAGTTGTTGCTGATGTTTTAATTACTGCTGTCTTCAAGAAAAGACCTTCCTTAAGAAAACCCATACTTTGCATAATATATTTAGTTCCTGCTCAATATTGATGTTTCGTATCCATCATTTAATAAACCGGATGGTGTTTGATTGTATTGTGAGCTTAAAGCAATGTCTGTATCTGGATTAGTTTAGGTAATAATGGGTAGATGAAATCAATAACCTAATTATAACTCTTTGAAACTCTTTGAAAAGGGCATAAATAATAATTTTTTAATTAAGTATTTCCAGTATAGTGTGGGGGCATTGAGAAGTAACCTAAATAGTGGGTACTTACATATTCAGTAATTATTTGTTTTACATATATGGTAATAAGTGACTTTATGTAGTGCAAGTATATGCATGCTTCATCTGTACAAAATCATTTAAATAATAATTATTATAAACACTTGCCATTTGTAACACTTCCATTTCTAATTAAGTGTTGATGAAGTGTTTACATACACTTGTGTGTGTGTGTGTGTATGTGTTGTTTTGTACATTGTAATACAACCATGCACGTTTATAAATTTTAAGGGTAACTTTTGCCTGAATGGGCAATGACCCACTGATACTCCTGATAAAAAAAAAAAATAGCTGCTTAAATACTTAGCTGGATTGTTTGACCATTCTCTTTGCTTTTTGTATTTAGTAACTGCCACCCTCTTTGTTTACTTAACTCTGGAGCTTGTAAATACACACATTTGTTTCAGCATTCCACATTGACTGCAGTGTAGGCTGAAAATAACCACAGGGGAAATGCTGAAGGCAGAGGTGCAGTTAATGCTAAATTGTGCTACACATTGCATTTTTCACAAAGTTATAAAGCCAGATTAGCTACAGCATATACCATATTAAAACACACACGTCTGCTTCTTAAAATTCCTGATCCACTCATTTGTTCGTTGGATGTCATTGAATGTTGCTTTTATGATATGCTGTGGCTTCTTTTTTTTCTATTTGCTCCTAATAGCCATCTTTATTGCTGTGTAATTCATGCATTTTTGCTCTGATCTCTACTTGTTTACACAAACACCAAAAAAAAAAAACCATGCAGTCCTCTTCTGGGGATTATATGCTCCTATTTTTCTCTGCATATTTCCTAGATATTTACTTTAAAGGTCTGCCAGACATTACAGTAGGGTGAGTGCACAAACCCGTTTGAAGCCTGCTCAGTTTATAACTGGTCAATAAATGAATGACTGATTGGATTTTGTTGGAATTATTGGTTATGTAGAGTGGAAACTGGCCAATGGTATCAATTTTTTTAAGAGTTTAATATAATATTTAATACATTCATTGCTATACCTGTTAAAAGCTAAATCAGGTGGTATATTTTGTTATTGTGTGGTAATTAGGTATTAAAAGAAATATTCTGCAGTTATTCTAGATAATGGTCATTAAACTAAATGACCATTTTTGCTACTGTATAAAATGTGTACGTTTTCCTTTCATACTTTTTTCTTTCAGAACTTTTTATAAATTGGCTTTGTGTTTTAGAAACTGATTTATATAACATGAACTCCAGCATCTGAAATGAATAGTGTATTTAATCAATGTACAAGTCTGATTTATTTGAAGAAGGTTCAATTAACAAAATTTTCTCTTTAAGGCTAGTTACCTAGAAATGCAATAATAACTATCTGCCCCATTTTCCTGTTTCACAGAGTTTAAAGCTCCTAACACCATGATATCTTATCAGTTTAGCCACATATTACAGAAACACATAACTTAAGAATGTGATTTGGCCTATAAACAACCATTTTGTTTCTAATAGTGAAATGCACACCTATAATTCTCTCTCTGGCGGCAGCCATCCTGCATAAGACAATAGTGTAAAGTGCCAGGGCTGGAAGTCTGCAGTGTGCAGTCTTTGTGTGACACTGGAATTTTAAGCCATGCAGAGAATGATTTTTTTTTTTTCACCTCCTTTAGCCGGTAAACAAGCACTGAACATGGTTCCTGCTTTCCCAGCCATCATCACTTCCACTAGGCTAATAAAATTGTTTGTTAATGCCTGAAGGGAAGTGACTAGTGAACACTGAACAAAATGTTTTGTAGAGATAACAGTCCATTGACTAGCTCTAGAGATAAAAGGGGATTAAAAGCAGCAATTTAAGGCTGATCCCTTCTAAAGTCTGATTCTAACTTAATGATGGGAATCCTAATTTACTGGCTCTTCATCATGTTCTGTATGACTGTGTCGTAAACCATTTCATAAGTATCTGAATGTTCATTTTGGAAGTTTTGGGGTCTGTTAATGACGGATATGTCTATATTATTTAAAAATAAATTGTAGGTTGTGGTTGATGGGGATTTTGTTTATTTAAGATTACTATTTATATTAAATGTGAGTCTTAAAGACACGTACGATTATAGAGTCTGGCAGGTTTTAAAATCAAGAATGGAAGGCATGCACAACCATTAGTATTTGTTTCTCAATCCTGATTTGTCAGTATAATGTACAATACATAAAAGCATCTTATTAATGTTCCGCTTATCTTGCCACTTCATTTATTTTGAACATCTTCTATTAGACGTATTCATTTTAATCATAGTTCCTCTAAAAGTTCTGTGTGTTCTGTCATTTAACATGAATCTGTTATCTGTTACATGTAAATATTTGTAACCACATAATATTAGTAGTAGTAATAATAATACCATCTGCACTTGGTGTCTAATGCTCTTTGTATTTAATTTATTTTAATAACCCATTTGTTTTCTATGTATATTTATTGGAAATTGCATTTCCTGCAGCTTTATCAGTTATACAAGATTTTTACAACTGTTACTGTTTGCTTTATAGGAGAACACATCTTGGTGTGAAGATATGGATGGGCGTAGCAGAGAAGCATCAAGGGATTTTGCAAAGGTATTATTAGCCACGGAAATGTGCTGGTCTCCTAATAAAGTATGAAATCGCAAGATTTTCTGAGAGCTTCCCTTGTTCACTTACTATTGATTTAGACACTTTTTTTTTTTGTCTGTTTCAAAACAGACCGACAATTCAGTCCTGCTGTTTTCTAGTTTTATTAGCATTCAATTTATTTCAGGGCTCTGTACTAGCTTTGTCCCTTTTGGGCCAGGAATGGCTGTCATTTGTCACACAGCAATGAGTTAGTACTCTGTGTACCTGACAGCTAGTGGATGGGTTACCAGAGTCCTGGTCAATGTGGTCATATTTGCATATGATTGATGGATCGTATGAAGTGTATGGTGTTTAACACTACTTATACAGAACTTATTTACAAGAAGTTTGTATACGATGTCACAAAAGTGACTCAAAACTGTTGGTGTTGGATTATTTTTTTTATATTTTATTTTAAGGTACCTTTACAGTAATAGTAGACTTGTTTTCCTAGCGTATCATTTATAGATACATATTTTTACCTTTCACAGCTTTATGAGCTTGACAGTGATCCAAAGCGAAAGGAATTCCTGGATGATCTTTTCGTGTTCATGCAGAAAAAAGGTGAGAACCAGACGGCCTCTTTTCTATATTACCTCCTATATAGCCACCAAGCTCATTGATTTCCACAGTAATGTGGCAGATATTTTAGAGCTCAGTCCTACCTCCTTTCACTCATTCTCGCAATGCTGCGTGTTGTCTAGTTGAATCATAGCACAAACTTCAAGTTTTTGTGGTTGATGGGAGCAATAATAGGCCAGATCCAGACCTACGTTCACTTTGTTTCAACGAATAGCGTATTTACGCGTCCGTAATTACTATGCACTCCCCTTGGCACTCCCTCCAGTCGTACTTATTTTTCCCGTTATAAGCTTACCAAACACTACCTTAACTTTTCCAAGCGTAACTGCTGTCGGCCGTAATGGCTGCACGTACTTACGCGCCTAAACACGCCCATACGATTTAAATGCCTCACCCCGCCTATGAAGCGTAATAACAGGTGTCGTATGGCTGGCGCGCCCCGACGTCCGTAGTTACGCTAATGATGGTAGGCTCACAAGTACATTCAGAGTTTCTGGTCGTAACATCTGCTGCGCACATGCGCAGAACATGCAAAACTGCATTTTTATGACTATGGCGAGCGTAAAAACACTAGCGGTCGTAGCTCTGGATCTGGCCCAATGTGAGGAAATTAATTTGTCACATAATATATTTAAAATGACAATTCCTTACTTCAAGCTTTGAAGATATAAGACTTACATAGCCAAATAAATCATATGACCTTTGTTTACTGTATATTTCTGTTTCATAGCCAAACCAAATTCCACACAGAATAGGCTTTAGATTATGGAGCTGATCCAGAGCTGCGCTTCTAAATGGGAGCAGGCACATAAAGAATTGTGCACGGCTGCCTGTCCGCCTGTGATTATATGCCTCGGCACTAGTGGAACAGGGAGATTCAGAGTATTTAAATGAGAAAAGGGGTGTTTTTCACAATGCTTAATGCAATTACTATCTTAAAGCAATGTTTGAGTAATAACTATATAAACCTTCTATTCCCTTTCTGCTGGTAATTAATAATTACAGACTGCAATGCATTCTTATTGCATAATTAGCATACTATTTTATTTTTATACATTGACATGGCTATTTTTTGCTAAATGTTACTAAGGTTGAATGTTTAGATCAGATATTGTAACAAGGGAAGAGTATGCATTTTTTTATATTGTAGATATAGTTATGTATGTATTTGTTTATCTCAATAGGTAATTATATTTCACAGAAGGGTACTTAAACTTGATGTTTGGTCAGTAATAACTCCTTTTATCTGGGTTCTCCATTTAGCTATTTTAGCATACCACCCGGACAGACCTGCCTAGTACGTTTTTTGTGATCTCCAGCTTACAGTCCCAGTTGTCCTCCAATGGGCTCTAAAGGCTCTCCAGCATTGCTGCACCGTTGCCTAGCATAAGCAGCAGAAAGCCTGGACAGCCAATCGGAGGACAACCACTGTCAGCTGGGACTCATACAGTACTGCTTTCTGCAGTGTGATGCTGGCATGACCTAAGGTCACGTCCGTGTCATTCACACACAGAGGAATATGAGAGCTTTTAAAGAGATATGTTGGGGAATGTTTGTTTGGATACACACAAGACAGAGGGAGATTTGATAACTGAAGGGGAAAATATCGGGTGGCTGAAGACACACAATGGAGGAAATTGGATGTCTGCAGACACAAGGAGGGGGAGATTGGACCTAGTGTATTGTGCACAAGTATATGTTTGTGGGGAGGCTTCACTGGATAACAGGCACTTCTCTAGGATGTGATCTGTTTGGCATAGTGGTCACTAGGATAATGTCTGTATGGTATGGCCCAAAGATCTAGTCTGTATTGTTTGGCAGTCTCTAGGATGCAGTGTGTATTTTATGGCAGTCACTAGAATGCAGTAGGAATTGTGCAACAGAGATGAGATTGCTGTCTGTAATGGAGACTAGCATTTGCTTTCTTTTATTGTGGTTATGAGATTGTGTTCTATATTTTATAATGCTCACATGGATACTGTATTGTAGAAAGGTCACTGGTGTTAAACAGGTGAGAGCAAATTTATAGTTTGCCAGGAGGTGTTGAACGCACTACACTGTCTCCACCAGTAGATCGCAACAAAAAGAACAAAATGGTTACAAAACAGGCAGATTGCCTCGGAAGCTCCTCTCCCAGTACTGCAGCTCCATTGATAACAGATGTCTAAATCCCATCAAGTATTATTATTGCATACTATCACACTGCCCCCACCCAGCTACTATTTAATACCACCCGGCTAGCAAATTTTTATTTGGAGAATACTGTAACTTTTGGCTGGGGTGGAGATAGAGGGCGAGGAGAGGTGATGGTATAGGAGATGAAGCTCCTGAAGGAGTCCAGGTGAAGGTGGCAAAGAGATTGCTGGAGTTAGACGATTAGGAGAGGATAAGGGACTTGAAGAAAAATTGCTTGGTGAGAGTGGAGCTATAAGGGGAGAGGCTTAACTTTGGAGTGGAGAAAGTCTTCAAAGCAACAGGACTTTCTCCTGAGGCGCTCTGCAGTACGAGGGAGTGGGAGCACCAGGGTTGGGGGTTGGTGCTGCAAAGAAGACAGTGGAGGGAGGGAAGCCAGCGTCCAGAGTCGAGGAGAGTTGGCTAGGTTACGGCAGGAGATGGTGGAAATTGGTGCGAGAAGGGGATCAAGGGAAGAGTTAATAGCTGCAACGTCAAGGAAGTTGATGTTCTGTGGAGAGAGAATACATTTAGGTGATCGGGAGGGTAAGGTGATGATCAGAGAGGGGAAATGGAGAAGTGGCCCAGGTTGTGGGTTTGGTAGTGCTGGAGCCTGAGGGGTTGTGAAAGTGGATGTTTAAGTCACCTAGGATGAATGAGGGGAGGTTGGAAGACAAAGTGCGGGAGCCAGGCTGCAAAGTTATTAATTAATTTGGAGGGGGTATC
>WWET01000359.1:398391-423173 GCA_011038615.1 Limnodynastes dumerilii
GGGCAGTAGACAACAGCAATGCAGAAGATGGATGGGGTGGTAGAGGCAGATGCAGTGGACCTCAAAGGAGGGGAAGGAAATAAAAGGGTCAGAGGATATGATGCTGAAGGGGAGAGGAGGATTCCCACGCCACTGTCAGGGTCTTCGTATGGTTCTTTAACTATGTAGGAAATCATGCACCCATGAAGATGTCCTTCAATTCAAATCCTCTCCTACAGCTCCGCCCTTTCCCTAGCCAAGAAAACATTTTTTAAGTCACCCATCCTGTCAATCATTCTTGATTCCTCCCTCTTCTTCCATCCCACTTTATATCTTCTTCCTCTTTATCTAAAATCAACTTCATCAGAAATCTCCTCCACCCACCTCACCTCTGTCCCCACCCACCTACCAAACACTGGCTTCCACCTAATGTCCGGCAATGAAGTGTACTCTACTTCTTCCCTCTCCACTTTCCACCTGCTCTCTATCTCATTCTCTCCCACCTCCTCAAATCTCTTATCACCCACTGCTGGCTCCCATCTAGCCCACCCTTTTGATCTGTCCCACTCCTGGCACCTTCCTTTCCTCCTCCAAGCACACCCTTGTTTCCCCCATACATAGAAAACCTAACCTTGACCCCACCTCTCCTTCCAATTACCTTCCAATCCTCCCCTTCACCTTAAAACCGCTAGTGTCTGGTCTACTAACGCCTTATCAGCTACCTCGTTAAAAACTCCCTTCTGAACCCCCTCCAGTCTGGGTTCCACCCCACACACGCATGCATGCACACACACACCCCACCAAATGTGAAGTTAGTACTATCCTGAACAGATAAACCTTCATAGTAACAAACACTTGTTGCTGTTTCTTCTTCTTGTGATTGACATGACAAAGCCCCCTAAAACAGGACTCTCGCCCTCTCCATTCACCTAGGAGCATTTTATTATCACACAAACCTAAAAGCTCCTTACCTATATCTTGCACAAATGTTACTATCAGAAATTTACTGTGGAATATGTCTACATTTTTCAAATCATTTGTTCAAATTTTTCTGCTGCTAAAAGGTTTTTTTAAACTCTGAAATAAGATTGTATTTGTATCATCATTTTCTGTAATACTTGTTTAGACTTATGTTCATTGACCTCTTTGCCCAACACAGTCTGTATGTGTCCCAAGACATGAAGGTAAAAAAGTCCTGAAACAGCAGGGTTTGGAGGTTTTAGACAATTATCACAAAATTCCCCCAACACTTCACAATCTGGTGTCCCTGTGGAATTTCTCGATCAATTGTTGATTTGCATCCTTTAAGACCATACTTCATTGAACAATATCGTGCACCTGTGACATATCACAAGGGAATGTATACCTGCAATTGAACAGTTCTCTCTTGTACCCACATACATTTTTTCCTTATCACGTTATGACATTAAAGATTTTGTGAAATGATTTTGAGATCATGATCAAAGCTATATTTTAACCATTTAAGTAAATCACCAGGTTATATTTTGTAATAGTGAGTGGCTTGCACATTTCCTGCTTCACCAACTGTATGCTACCAGCTCCTAAGACATAGAAAACAACATATAAACACTGAAGAGCATTGTTGTGGTGAACACCTGTCAGTACTGATATAATTAGGAAACTATTGGATAAGTTAACAAAGGAACACAGACCATATTTACTGTAAACGGCACTCATTTTATTCTATACTGTTGTTTCTAATGATTGTTTTGCAAAAAATCTAACTAAATATGTCACTAAATATAAAATTTTAAACCTTATCTCCTACATGTACATGTAGTAAATAAACTTTGTTTTAACTTCACCTGTCCAAACTAATTTACACATTGTATTTGATCAAAGGCTCTGAATTTAGTTTTCAGATACTCATATCCTACCTTCATTTTTTAACACATTCAAACATAAATTGTCAGTTAGCATACTTATAATATACTTTGTAAATCTAAAATTAAAGTTGTTCCTCATATGGAGTCTAGTCAGCAGGTAGTCTAGGAAGAAAATCGAATACAACATCCATGTACACAATGATAATGTTTTAGAGGTGTTACTTTGTTGTGTCTTGTACATTGGAGAATCCAAAGCAGACAAGTAACATCACCTGATATAATGCAAAAAAGTGTTGTTACTCTGCCAGGTGCAAGCAGTCTTTTCCTGGTTGTTCACTGGACTCCTAGATACTCGTATACTTCAAAGATAGGCAAAAACGCAAGTCTTGATATCTTTTGCTAAGGAAGAGCTTCTGATATCTTGATATGAAATAAAAACTAGATAAGTGGCCTATGTGTACATATGAGTAAAAACAGATTTGATCAGAAGGCAATTATTTATACGGTTGCAGTCCACGCTGCGATGGGTTGCTTTTGGAAATAGAGACAGCAGAAAGTTCCTTTTCGGCTGTCTCTATTTCAAATATGCAGCCTTTTTAGAATTTTTTTTGTGAATGGGTTAGTGTGCAGATCGTCATTCTCAAACATGCCGCAGACCAACCGCTAACAGCTTTCGTGGAGGTGAGTAACCTTTCCGGGTACTTTTAGTGTAAGGGGGGTTAGGGTCAGGGCCATAGAAGGGGAGGGTTAGGGTCAGGCTGTGGGGAGGGAGGTCTTAGGCTTAGGCTATAAAGAAGGGAGGGTTAGGGTCAGGCTAGAGAGAAGGGAGGGTTAGGGTCAGGGCCATAGAAGGGGAGGGGTAGGGTCAGGCTGTGGAAAAGGGTTGGGGTGGTCAGCGCCATAGAAGGGGAGGGTTAGGGTCAGGCTGTGGGGAGGGGGGTCTTAGGCTTAAGCTATAAAGAAGAGAGGGTTAGGGTCAGACTAGAGAGAAGGGAGGGTTAGGGTCAGGCTGTGGGGAAGGGAGGGTTAGCGTAATGGAATGGGAGGGTTAGGGGAACAGTTGGGGTAGTTTTTTCTCTTACCTATGAGAGCACCGCGTTCGGTGCTGTGGGGATTGATTGCTATGCCTCATTGAGTCTGAACTGGCTGGGAGAGAACGGCCCTATCTGAGACCTACACTCATATTTATATATGTTTTGGAAGCTATTTCTAGTTTTCTAGACACCCTTTCACAGAGTTGGTTAAGCATGACATATTTATTGGATAACTACTCATGTCTCCACCCAATGAGTTTTCTTTTGATAAAATCATATTAAGAGGTTCTCCCTGATCTTTAAAAATACACTTCTTTTTCTTGTCTGAATTTCTAGTTAAACACGTGCAGCCTGATTCAGCATTTGAGAGCAGCAACAAGTGTACATCAGTGCAAAACTCCAGTGTGAGGGGTGCACATTGATTGGGGGTGAATAAAGCTGTGTTCTGCTTACTGCTCACAAACACTAAGTTCAAAACTTCATTTTAAATAAAAATGCTGAGCTAGAATGTAACTTCTTGTGTTTACATGGTTTTGCTGAGGTGTACACACCCGCCTAGTACAAAAAAAATCTTCCTTCTGAAAAGTTTCCTTCCCAACAGTGTTAGCTTATTGGAATGAATAAGCCATTGATATTTAGCACATCAGATATGAAAAATGTTAAATAGATATATAAAAAAAACTGTTGTACTAACCCTAGAGGGTATTTCACACATCATAACTATGCACTGTCCTTTCACAACAGAAGTTCTTTTTTATGAAGGTCAAAAATTTGTGTCTGGGAAGGATATTGACATCACATCCTGTATGTATCCATTGGCTTCTATAATACAAATAGCTTGATTGTGTGTGATGGGGGAGCATTTTCACACATGCTGCAATATCTGAATAATTTGCTTGTAAGGACCTAGTGAAATTCCATAAATATCTAACATGAACACTGTTGAGAAAGAATGACAGGCAAATATATGTGCTCTGTTTTATCTATGCTCTGATTGAGTTTAGGAGAAAACAAATGAGATGATTTTATCGGGTTATGACTCGCATTAAGATGCTGTGGAGAAATGCCCGGGCATTACGTTTTCTAGAATAAGAAAAGGACATACTAGCAAAAGAAGTTTATTCGTTAGATTGTAAATATGAGTTGGTGTTTTTGTATACTGTAGTTTTTCCCACTTTAGATCTCATGGCTTATCTGTTCCTTTTAAACCATACACTCTAAGTATAAAGAGACTCACAAAGAAGTCACAGCCTGTGCTGCAGAGTGAAATGCAAAACATATGAAAATGCATAGTCTACATGTGTGCTTTTATGACAGGATATGTCATGCAGATGTGGCCTGTAATCATCATTCCTTTCTCTAAGCTTGTGGGTGGAGAGGGGGGTAGTATTTTAATATTGCCCATTTTGCAAGTAACTTCTAGGAAAAACACAAATAAAACTGTAACCTGTTCTTTTAAACAAAACAACCAAAAGCAGAATCCTTTCATTATTTGCGCAATGAAGATGTAAAGGGAAAACTTCTGCTTTTGGTTTAAGCTGCTGTCATGCTCATAATCCTAATGTACACTGATATATCTTTTTCATGCTGCTGCTTTAGATGAGTCTTTAAGGTTATTGGGATCATTCTACTTGTCTGAATAGCTTTGTATTACATCTTTATCATAATTGGGCAGACATTGACAAGGGTGTAACCAAAATGTCATTTTACCCTAATGAAACATGCTGTAAAACAACCCTGTTTCCCCTGTGCCTGATAGATTAAACTGTACTCTATGTTGATGCCTTGATGTTTAGAGGACTCCTGCTTTGTTTTGAATAACATGCACATGTTATGTCTGTCTACGTTCTACTACTAAAGCAAAATGTATGACCATATTGATCAAATGTGCAAGGCTTCACTGTGCAACAATCCTGATTTTGCCATGTAGATTACACAGCTGCACCAAGGTGATTAATTGAGAGAAGTGATTATATCAACACGCTAGTCTAAATATATGCAAATCACACACATTGCTCTAAATATATCCCAGTCTGCTTGGCTCATTGTCCATTCTGCTACTGCCACACCTCCCATTTTAACAGATCTTGAAATCTGATAAGCCTTAAAGGACCTGTCAGTATCATTTATTGAGGAAGTTGTTTCTGTTGGGGGAGGGGTGGATAGCAGGCAAAGCAGGCAGGAGTGGCGAGTTGAAGGTAGGGGGTGGAATCTGTCATTTCAGTGTGATTAATGGGCCCATTAGCTCCTGTTGGGTGTGATATGCATCTGAAGTCTGATTTCCTTCCTGCAAATGTAAAGAGGTCTATCATGGCATACTGATAGAAGCCACAAATATGCATCTCTTCCTGGGTATAAATTCAGGAAAATGCTTAACTATTTAAATATGTTCATTACATTTATTTATTTATTTATTGTGGCCCAATTCTACAGCTACAAATATAAACTAGTATAGCAAAAGCTATGTGACTGCTAACCATTAAAAGAAACCAACTGTTAGCCGCACAAAACTAGACCTGCACATTTTCCCTCTATCTGGCCTGTGGCCTATGTATCTGCTTGGTTATTAATGTGTTATGTATCCTGTTAACATACTCTGCCACTTGCGGTGTATATAAACTCACTAAAATGAATTTTTATATCAGACACTTTCTTTTCTTCCTCCTTTACTTCCTATGACAAATTGCACAGAAGCACCAGGCTAAACTTTTCTAGTGACATTATGCCACAGCTGTGATTGTCACACATGCTCCCTTCCCCCACTAGCCTCAGGTCTGAAAATAATGAGGAACAGCAGACACGAGGGAGTCCATGAAACCCTCCCCCCAACCCTCCCATCTTCACTACAGGAATGAGATGCTGTCACCTCTGTGATGGATGACTGTCATAGGACACTCCCCATGATAAGTGTCAATAGGGTCAGATGTCTATATTACACAAGGGACTTCTGGGGTTCAGGGAATGGAATTGCTGCTGATGGCAATTGGGTGAATTGGTCCATGTGAGCTTTGTGACAGATGTGTGTGTATGTGAATATATATATATATATATGTGTATGTATGTGTATGTATATGTATGTATGTATGTATATGTATGTATGTATATGTATGTATGTATATGTATGTAATGTATGTGTGTATGTATGTGTGGGTGCGTGTATGAATATGTGTGAATGTATTTGTATATGTATGTATATGTGTGTGTATGTATGTATATATGTGTATATGTATGTCTATGTGTGTGTATGTGTATAAATGTCTTTATGTATGTGTGTATGTATGTGTGGGTGCGTGTATGAATATGTGTGAATGTATTTGTATATGTATGTATATGTGTGTGTATGTATGTATATATGTGTATATGTATGTCTATGTGTGTGTATGTGTATAAATGTCTTTATGTATGTGTGTATGTATGTGTGGGTGCGTGTATGAATATGTGTGAATGTATTTGTATATGTATGTATATGTGTGTGTATGTATGTATATATGTGTATATGTATGTCTATGTGTGTGTATGTGTATAAATGTCTTTATGTATGTGTGTATGTATGTGTGGGTGCGTGTATGAATATGTGTGAATGTATTTGTATATGTATGTATATGTGTGTGTATGTATGTATATATGTGTATATGTATGTCTATGTGTGTGTATGTGTATAAATGTCTTTATGTATGTGTGTATGTATGTGTGGGTGCGTGTATGAATATGTGTGAATGTATTTGTATATGTATGTATGTATATGTGTGTGTATGTATATATGTGTATATGTATGTCTATGTGTGTGTATGTGTATAAATGTCTTTATGTATGTGTGTATGTATGTGTGGGTGCGTGTATGAATATGTGTGAATGTATTTGTATATGTATGTATATGTGTGTGTATGTATGTATGTATGTATGTACATATGTGTGTATATGTTTGTGTATGTATGTATATGTGTTTGTATTTAAGTATGTGAGGGTATATGTATGTATAAGTGTGTATACGTGAATGTATGTATATGTGTGTATGTATGTACGTACGTATTTGTGTGTGTATGTATATGAGTTAGTATGTATATATATGTGTGTGTGTGTGTGTGTGTATATATATGTATATATATATATATGTGTGTATATATAATATAAATAATGTAGGTACACGTTTCTGCCATTTCTGATAATAGCCATTGTTCTTTGTGTCCTGTATTGCTGACATCCTCACTGTAACTGTTTGTATTGAATAATTATACTTAATGAAGGTCTTACCCTGAAGTCCGTTTGCCACTGATAATTGCAGCGTATATGATCTGAAACTATCCATTTGACAATGTTATTAGCCTCTATACACGTATGTCACTCCTTCCTTATTTCCTTCTTTTAAACATAATGTTAGGTAAACCCATGTTTATTGTTGTAGTGCTGCATGCTACGTTATCTAGTATTTAGCCATGTCTTTAATATATGCATTTCTCTCAATGTCCATGTTTTGACCAGGAACACCGATTAGTCGTATTCCCATAATGGCCAAGCAATTGTTGGATCTTTATATGCTTTACAAGCTTGTAACAGAAAAAGGGGGCCTTGTGGAGGTGATCAATAAGAAAATTTGGAGAGAGATTACAAAGGGCCTGAACCTGCCAACCTCCATTACCAGTGCTGCCTTCACCTTGCGTACACAGTAAGTAGTCTGTGCTAATATCCCCTAACTGGCAAGTGATTTCTGCATCTGTTAATAGGAAACCATTTTAAACCTTAACATTTGGTCCTACTGATTCTTTTACACTACATTATGCATTTCCAACACTCACTCACACTTTATGCAATATTTAGTGTAAGAATATTGTATATTCACAGCGAACCAAATAGAGAAACTCAAACTGGATTTAAAGGTGTTGTCCAATTGGCATACACATGTGCACTGTATTACAGTTTTGACCATGAGCCTGCAGACATGTGCTTGGTGTCTATACAGATGCTCTTCAAAAAGCCATGCACACCATGTGAACAACTAGAATCACTATTGCCCACGTTTTCTATTGTTTTTGTAAATCAGCCCCAGTTAGTGAAGGCTCCTTCCAGTTATTTATGGTGTATTCGTCTGTTGTCCTTTTTCAGATATATGAAGTACCTTTATCTCTACGAGTGCGAGAAGAAGTCACTCAGCTCTCCGGCAGAGTTGCAAGCTGCTATAGATGGAAACAGGCGAGAAGGAAGACGTCCAAGTTATGGTACTTCTTCCTTTAATTATTCCCCAACCCCAGCAGCATCCAGTACGTTCATGGGAGCTCAGAAACTTCCTGTGCCTATGCTTGGAGTGCAGCCGACTTCTCGTGCATCAACCCCACTGAAGAAAGGTCAGTGGTGAAATGTGTAGATACATAATATATACAAACATAAATGAATGGCACTTCAGCATTGGAAAAATAAAATGGCTTTGGTACCTTGTCTGCTTGTATAAAGTTGTTATAGGAATCTATAACACAGGAAGAATTAAAAGATACATTTGAATTTGCTTAATTGCATCCCAAATCTGTTTATTAGCATACATTTTCGTATGCTAAGATGTATCCTTGAAACGTTTTTAAACTATCAAACCGTAATGACAGACCAGCTTTTAAGTAACTTCTAATTTTATGTATAAATTCATGTGCTGCTTATAAATTTCTATAATATGCGTATATATGTACATATCAATGTTAGTTATACCTGGTTTCTTTTGAATTGAAAGCTTCTTTATTTCTGTAAGACACAGAGCAACAAATCAAGAACAAAAGTAAGATTCTTAATGATTTATTTTTTTGTTAAACGTTTTTCCCTACGTTTAACAACAATTTAATTGATAAAGTTCTGTAGTTTTAATGAATTGAGAGAGGAAACTCTTCCACCTATGCAGTGCCACCTGCTGGTTATGGAGAGAACTGCACTTGGCTCAATTATTGTGCTCATTGTGTTGATATTCAAGCATAAACTGCTTGAGTATTTGCATGAAAGTTAGACACAAAGGGCTTGTACTGCAAACCTCATGTTTCTCACATTTTTCATTCTATTTAGCACCGTTTCTAAACATAATAGTTATTACCTGGGTTTATGTTTTAGTGGTTTTAATTGAATGGTTTTTCTCTACTGTCTTTTCAGTGGTTGTCTGTCTGGAAGTACAGTCTACAAAGAGGAATTATACCTCACAAATAGTTTTAAAATTACTCAATGGTAGTCATTTATGGCATCTAAACCCTTCCTAAAGCAGTGTTAGCACAGTTATTTAATTCATAAGACGTCTACAGACGTGATTTTATTTCATCCTTACCAAGACAGTCAGTTTGGGCAGAATGCCTTTTTATTTATTTATTTTTTTACTTTTTTTTATTGGAGCAATAATAAGGTGGAATAACATTACAATATGAATGCATTGTATACAATCTATCTCATACATTTTTTGAGTTGTATAAAGAACAAATATCTAGGCGGTACACAGTTGAAGTGTACAAATACAGTCACCTTCCAGACAAGCTACATTTTATTGGAAGTAGAGGGAATAAGTGGCCTATGGGTCTCAAGGTCATTCATCTCCAAAAGAGAAGAGCTCTCCACTACCACCTCGGTTATAAGATTAAGAGGTGGGTCTCCCAATAAGAACCTTGTCTTATACCAGTAGATAGGGTGGAAATTTTCATGAATGTGTCTGAATTTGTGGTGATAGTGTGTTCATATACACCGACCAATTTTTCAATAATCCGATAACGGATTCTTTTTTGTCTGCTAATGTGTTTTTTTTTTTTATTTGTGTTTTATTTTAATGCCGTCTTCTGATTTTGGCAAGTCAGAACACAAAAATACATTGACTTGCCAAAATCAGAAGACAGCATTAAAATAAAACACAAACAATAAAAAAAAAAAAAATTCTAATTGCCTGATATACCCCATGTGCTACTTTTTCATTTGCCTTACCAGATATGTGCAGGTGGGGAAAGCTGAAAGGTTGTATGGTTTTATTTGTAACTGGTTTGATATGCAATTGATTTCCAAAGGTGTCATTCTTGGTTTGGTCTTTGTACCTTGGCTTAAAATGATATGGAGTTAGGTCCAGTATTCAAGGAAAAAACTTGGGGTCTTTATCTTGTGCTTCATAGATGGTAAATGTGCATTTGTGTACCATATGGCAGAAGCTCATGGATATCCACAAAGCACCATATCCCCATGGCTTAATGACCAGGGTCACAGTAAATTTCTATTTTTATAAGAATAAAAAAAAAAATTGAGAGCATGGAGCAATAATACTCAGGCCTCTGAAACTCAAACATTGCACATGTTGCGTCAGGGGGATCTTAGCTAGGGAAAATACTGCAGCAATGTCTCCCTGAAGGGGCTTATTATTGTTGTCCTGGACCTTCACAGGTTCAATATAATATTCTGTTTAGATCCTCTGATGATCGACTTAAGCTGGCCATACACTAGAGCGATTATCGTCCCGATCTTCGAATTATCGTGGATTGGCCGAATTATCGCTGTAGTGTATGGTGCCGATTATTGTCAGAAACGGACGATAATCAAAAAATAATGGCTGCCATCCGATAATCAGATCGGGTGGTTTGCAATAAAAATTATCGCTTATCGCTAGCGATATCGGACAGTGTGTGGGCATTGCAGATAATCGTGCTGCAGAACCCCACACACTGACAGGCTGCAGCGCTATGCCCTCTCCCCCTGTCTGGCTATACAGCGCTGTATAGCCAGACAGGGGGAGAGGGCATAGCGCTGCAGCCTGTCAGTGTGTGGGGTTCTGCAGCACGATTATCTGCAATGCCCACACACTGTCCGATATAAGCGATAATTTTTATTGCAAACCACTCGATCGGATTATCGGATGGCAGCCATTATTTTTTGATTATCGTCCGTTTCTGACAATAATCGGCACCATACACTACAGCGATAATTCGGCCAATCCACGATAATTCGAAGATCGGGATGGTGCTTTTATTTGGTGCTTCAAAAATTGACCATGGCCATTAACTACAGCGATTTTTTGCCCGTTCACCCGATAATTGGGTGATCAGGCTGATAATCGCTCTAGTGTATGGCCAGCTTTACTGAAGGAACCACTAGATTTATTTAGAGCATATTCTAGGTTTACTTATTTGTAGTGCTTTAAATATTCAGGTAATTTGATGTACACTTTTATTGTTATCTCCAGTTAAAACATGCTCTGGAATCACAATTTAGCAAAAATCCCCCACTATTCAGATGTTACCCAGGGTACTTGGTAATAAACCTGATTCCTATTTATACGCTTCTGTTGGAGAATGCCTCAATTAACATGACCTCCCTGAACTGTGAGAGAAATGTTAGGTTGACCTCAGAGCATTGCACAATGAGGAGTGGTCTCAGATGCTGGCCAGGGTCACAGTTGCTACATCCTCCCCGCAGTACCAGCAGATTCAGTTATTTGTATTGCATAGGGCCTATCTCACTCCCTTGGGACTCAGTTTGGGCCTTCTTAGTAGCTCAGTATGTCCTAAATGTGGAGCTTGTGATGCACATTTTTACACCTGATATGGGTCTGCCCAGGTATCGATAGATTGTTTTGTTTTTTTGAAGAGGTCTGGAATTGTGCCTGCACCTTGGGTCCGTTACTTCCTCCAATGAAACCAAAGCTCTTTCTATTTGGCATAAACTTGGAGGAGCACTTTTCGACCATTAGCTACAGATTTCTTATTATACTTACCTTACTTGTGCTGGTTTTGGTAGCTCGATCCTGGCTGGCTCCTGTGCTCCCTTCTTTTCATAACTGGGTAGGATTGAATAACACCACAATGAACCATGAACAATTTGTATATACTAAGCGTAACGCTCTTGATCGCTTTTGTAGAATCTGGTCTCCATGGATTGACGCAATATTTGCTATCTCCCAGTGCCCTACGCAGGTATCACCTAGTTTGGATTATCGTTGTATGTGTATTATTCCTTAAAACTAAAATAAACGAAATAAAAAAAATTCAGATAATTTGAGGGCTTTTATTAAGCGATAATCTGAATCACATGCAAAAGGTAAACTAGTCTTTAAATTATAGTGTTTATCCCCCCATAGCCAGGAAAACATTGTTTCTGTTACATTTTACAATTGCTACTGTTTGTACTACTCTGCAGTACCTGCGTGTGGTTTTCTGGTACGATTTGATTTGATCATGATATAGCCGACAACTGTATCCTATTCATAATAGAGCCCCGGACTGGCAACCGTCCCCTGTTGTCGCCATGTCACTATAATGTGCACTTTGGTTTACTTTACCTTACAGCAGTAACTGTCAGTGAATCCAAGATGGACAGCCTGTATCTCTTATAGCATACATCTGCATGTATCTTACTCTCAAATTTTATTTATATTATATATTTTTTTAAAGCAAAGAAAAGCTAGAGTACAAAACTGAGGTTAAGTTCCCTGCCTTTTATTTACTTGTGTTTAGGGGGCTTTGTCAGTAATAAAAAAAGTTGTGCTATTTGCGGTAGCTTCACATTAAGGTGAGGTTTTTGTAGCCAACTCCCCCAAACTTTCTGGTGTTTGGATAAGTTGCACTTTGTAGTAACACTCTTGTTCTTACAGGTGATAGTCCTGCAAGTTTATTGCCAAACCGTATGTCTATGGTTCCTGGAATTGTGAATGCACAACAGAACATTATGGGGGTACGTACATCTCCTCTGGAGCAGCTAAAGGACAGGCTGGAGATGGGCGAACCCCCTGAGAAGCGGGCATCACGAACCCTAGGGGAAGAGCAGCAGAGGCTAATGCAGCAAGCGCTCCAGCACAATCTGTTAAACATGGCACGGCAGATTCCAATGAAACTAAAGATTAACGGGAAGGGTAAGAGATATCACTATAACTGCGATTCTGTTCCTGCAATCCCATGTAGAAGAACATTGTTGTTGGGGGGGGGGGGGGGTAAAGTTTTTATTTTTTGTGTTCTCTAGTAATATTGCTGTCATAATTGTCATGGCCATCTAAGTCAAATGGCAAATTAAGCAGTGGTCTAAACTACTTTGGAACACCCTTTTGAAGTCTTCATTCACACCTAAAGCACGTTAACCCAAAATACATGACACTGTGAGTTCATTTCCTGTCTTTTCCCTAACAGCACAGGACAGACAGGAGACCTCTCTCAATCTGGGCACTGGCAGCATCAACATGTCCATTGAAATTAATGGCACAATGTACACGGGTGAGTTGTATTTCTTTGCCACTTGACTTTGTATTTATTTTAAAATTGATACATAGTTTCTAAACTGAATAATATTTGGTTTAAATATCCAACAAGTGACAGAATCCTGTGATTGTTGAAACACTTTTACTAATATAACCAGACTCAATTACAGTAATGGTTCTTCCAGTAGTTATAGCATAGAAACACAGAACTTCTGCTTAACCTAGAGTCTTTATGGAATAACATCTGATCTAAATCTGGCCTTTCTCCTGTTTCTGTGCTGCCGCCTTTTTTACTTGGCTTTCATTATAAAAACTTGCAACTTCCTGCAAGTTCTGTATCTCAGACATATTCAGCCCATAGTTGTGTAATTCTTCTAATTCCGTCTATATATACTTATTTTGTCTTCTAGGTGTTCTATATGCTCAGAAGCCTGTTCCTTTAATTGCTGGTTACACTGGCCAAAGTGGGGGTAGTGGTAGCAGCAATACCTCCCAGGCTTCCCAGAGCCCCACTTCCTCCAGAGGAACTCCAGGAGCTGAACCTTCCACCAGCTGGTTACTCTGAGCCCTCGTCCTCTCTTCATAGGACAGAGGGGAAAAGGAGGGAATGAGCATGATACTACTTACCACCTCTGCGAGAAAGCGTTACACAACCGTACCTACCTCAGCTTGCAGGAAGACTTCAACTCCGCTTACCTCACCTTAAAGATAAAGGTTTCACAACAAATTTTTACCTCATATATTCTCTGATGGCATTACTCAAATTCACTAATGGTCAGGAAGAAGGTCTAGTAAAGACCCAGTCGATAACTTGCTTTGGAGCATCCGCTTTTATCCTCAGAATGGTATTTTTGGAGCATTTATATGCAGCAGACCTGCATCCTTTCACTTCCCCTTGTTCAATTAATGTGATGACCTTAATCTCACTGCTTCATTATCGTCTCATTATGGGAAGCAGGAAGGAGTTTGTGAACAATCCCTTTAAAGCAGACTGTGCAAAGGGCATGAGAAGACATTTCTGCTAGGTCCAAAAATTGCACACTGCTGTAAAGCGCTAGTATCTATCTCCTTATCCTACTGGCTGTCATGTAAACCAAGTGCTTAAGACCGTAGATTTTTTTTTTTTTCTGGACAGTTATCCAAGACGAGGTTTTAGCATAGTTCTATCTTGTATTGATGAGCAAGTTTTTAAAGTATCCTCTGTCTTTAAGAATGCACGTTTTAATGCCTGGTATCTTCTGATGTGGTGTTGGTTTGACACTATAGAGCTGCAGTTACATCATGTTACTTATGTTACTTTCTATAGTTGAAGAATTCTTATTTTATCTATACATGCAAACTTACTCTGTGCAGTAGCCAGACATTTGTCATCGTTTACCATCAAAACGATTTTTCTCACACCACCTACCTCTTCAAACCTATATTGAAACTGGCACTAACTCCTAAAAGGTTATAATATAGCAGAAAGACCTGCTTTGCGCCTCCTTGCTAGACAAGGCTGTGCCTTTAACTGTTTTAAACAATCCCCTTAAATATAAAGATATGTTAAATATTGAGCATGAAGTTGTACATGGCAAAAGTAGCACATGACTGTAGCAGAGAAAATGTGGAAGAGAATTCTTTTCCCACATAGTTAATTGGGCTTTGAAGTCTATCTGCCTCCTTGTTACTAATTTTGAATCCATTTGCCTGTGCTCAGGTTAGGAAACCTTGTTTCTAGTAAACGGATATTTGGGTCATTATTTCCCAATATTGAGAGTAAATGGTGTTTAATTTACCCTACTGTCTTAATGGTCCCACACTCAGGAATCCTAAATACCACATATATTTATAAACTTCCCTTTTTATTTAACATTTTTAAGTTAATACAATGCAGATCTTTGTTGTTTTGACTGATATCAATATACAATGCAAGAATTCAGGCAGTGTAGATAAACAAGTTCATTTACTAGGCAATGTATAAAAACAGAAAAAAACCCTGAAAAAGCTAAAAAAAAAGAAAGTATTTTTTTTTTGTTATTTTTTTAATGTGAAACATATATTTGCTAGATTTCCAAAACATTGGTTCTGAATATGTGTATAATCCACTGGCGGCCTAAATGGAACTTAGTATTAGATTGGTAAAGCCGCATGTGTCCGCTGTTGTGTACTGAGGCCTGAGTTGGCACAGAACACACTGGTGTGTTTCTGATAGCACATTCTCACAGACACCATCTTTATGACAATCCTGTTGCCTGATATGGCACGTTGCATCTTCAATCAACTTTGTGAACATTTTACTTGATTTATTGTTGTGTTTTATTTACTACTAATGAAAATTTGAAAAAAAAAAATACAGATGAAAACATTGAAAGGGTGAAAGGCATGGTTTGGAAAGGTTTGGGACATGTAAAAAATATTTTTCTGGTCAGTTATGGTAAAGGATCCACCAAGCATTATGCCTACCAATGTTCTTATCACGAAGAACTTATTTGTAATTGGAAGCTTTTCTGGAATATCCATTTAAGGAATTTAAAGTAACTTTGTCCCAATTAAAGGTTGCTATTTCCCACTGCTTTCCATAAATTTCAAGACAGCCGTTTCTGAATTCATTCCTCCTCCTTTCCAAGGTAACTTGAAAGGATAATGGTGATGGGTTTTTCACAAAGATTTTACATGAAGGCCTCCCAGTTTTTTGGTCTATTGTAGACATTAACCATCTATTTCATTTACTGCTTATCCCTGTTTCATATGAAAATCCCATCTGTGGTGTGTTTACTTAAACTATCAGTAGTAGTTTCCTGTTGCTTCATATATTTGATTTCCAACATTTTATTACATTATTCCAGAACAGGTACAATATTTTCATTTGTCTGCTGCTAATTTTAGAATGTAAAATAGTGTGACACCAGCAGATTTTTATTTAGTTATTTAGAGAAATCTATTATTTCCTGAACTTTGGCATATACATATTTTGACACTGAGAAATGTGTTAGTTTTGTTTTCTGTTTAAGAATACTTGAAGCACCATTTGCTCTAAAAAGTAAATTTCACTAAGCCCCTGGAATTGTAACATTTCCTTAATGTAGGGCTAGATATGCAACCTACTGTTTATGGTGAACATTATGAACATCATATGCATAATGGTTACCTTATTTAAAACAAGTCTATGAAGAAAATTTGTGAAATTAAATATTTTGGGTAATTGGTGCTTTTTTTTGACATACCTCATACCATTCTCTCTATTGCAGATATGACACTGAATATATAAGAAAAATGTTTGAAGCTGTAGTAAGGCCTATTGAGAGAAATTAAATGCATTTAATTGTCCAAAGCAAAATTTGCTCCTATTTGGATCATGGACAAATAAAAAATATCTTATTTTTTTTATCTAGTATCTGGTAGGCCTGACTCGCAAATCTAGATCATTACCTCAATAATAGTTTTAATCTATTTTTAAATTGTTTTAAATATTTCAGCCTTTTAAATGCCAGAGGTTGAGAAGTAAGAAGTCACTCTGGATTTAAAAGGATTATTTTCTTTTTGTAATATTTGTGTGGTCTTGTGTATTTTTTTTTTTGTGTGTATATTTTTTATTGTTGAACCAAAGAACCTCGGGGCGGGTGTATGTGTTTTTAATCACTATTTTCAGCCTTAGAAGTAAAGTCTGAATTCCAGGCACGCACTGGGCGGGATAACGAGCGGGTGGGTGGGAAAAGACTGTTTTATGAATAAGGGTAGGGAAAATTTGCCGCTGGTACAAACACATTTGTTCAGGAAATTTTTAATGATCTTTTGCAGTAAAGTCACTATTAAAAAGAGAGAAATGGTCTAAGTCTTTGTGTCTTCAATTTTGTCTAAGCACCACACATGAACACGTCTATAAATACATTCATGGCATTTAGAATAGCAGCATGAAACCAAAATGATGAAAAATGAATTTATTAGAGAGATGCTTATGATTTATTTTTTTTAAATCTTTTTATTGAAGCATGTTAACCTTGAATAAACAGTTATTCATACATCAGTACAATGTAGAGGATACAGGCGAACAAATGAACATAACAAGGTGTACATTGCTTTACATGTTCTATAAGACGAAGCAAATGGATCCAAAGTAATAATACCAATACTCAGGGGTCTCCCTCAACATCAATACAATTGACAAATTCAATCGGGGGATCATTAACATGAACACATAGTTTGAACCAAGTAGTATTTCGGAAACCGTTCCATATTGTAGATTAAGACACTAACCATGCCACTTCAGACATAAAACTTTGTGTGACCTATAGTAAACTTTAAACTGAAGTACACTGTCATTCATCCATACTTCTGGGGATTTTCAAAGCATGTATAGGCACATAAGCCATAATAAAGTTCTATGCAATTAACTACTAGGTGATTTAAATTATTCAGGACAGATTTTCTGCCTCAATAATTTTTTTTTAGGAATATTCATCTATTAGAGCTTGCCCATTTTATTAAAAGTTATATTTGTAAGATCATCTCAAGTGTGTGTTTGAGTCAGTCCCAATATTTATAACTTCCTCAGGGAGTAAGAGCAAAGCAGCTGTAAGTGTACAGTTTCGTTAAACCACTTTGCAAAGTAAGGGGTGCTAATTAATGTTAAATATTTGCATGCAGAGTAAATACTTTTGAGTATAGAACTCAAATATTGCATAGCTTTATGTTTATTCTATAAAATAGAATTGAGCTAGGAAACTACTTCATTTTTTTTCTTTAAATCCAATTCTGGTTTCACAATTTAAAGGTCTACACTTGCCCCAAAAAAAGGTGTAAGTGCAGCTCTGAATCGGCTCAATTGTATCTGATCCTTTGGGTATAATTGTAACTATTTGCCTACTTTATTGTGTGCCACACGTGGCCATTTACCGTATTTCCCCATGTATAACACGCTGCCTTGTATAAGATGCACCCCATTTTTGGAGCCTAAATTAAAAATAATTTATGTATTATTTTAAATATCTTAATTAAAAATTGGATGCATCTTATACAAGGGATCAGGGGATGCAACACTAAACTTACCTTTGCTGTGTTAGACTCTCTCCCATGCAGCTCTGACTCCCTCGCGGTGCGCGCTGTACAAAAACGTTGCGTGACGTAAGGTCGCACACGTCATTAGACGGCGCGCACTGCGAGGGAGACAGTCTGAGTCACAGCTGTAGAGGAGAGAGTCTAACACCGCTGGAGGGTCAGCAAAGGTAAGTTCGGTATTACATCCCCTGTATAAGACACACCTGATTTTTAGACCCATTTTTTGTCTAAAAAAAGGTGCGTCTTCTACATGGGGAAATACGGTAAATAGGCTTATGGGTTATTCCACATCAAATCAACAGAATTTCAGAATTTTTTTTTATTACTTTTCATTCTCTAATTTCAGTTAAATTCACTAGAATGCTGCCAAACGTGTAAAGAAAAACACCAAATATTAGGCTGACCTACACTGGATTTATTTGTCTTAAAAGCTGCAATTCCTTAATGAAAAAGTGCTATTAAATATTTTTTTAATGCCTTTAAGTTGGGCAAGATTTTAATTTAGACTTTTTTTTTTTGTTTTTTTTTTAATGGTATTTCATATGATATATAACACAGCAGAATGTTTCAATAAAAATGAAAACTTTCTAAACCAAAATGCTGATTTTCAAAAAAAAAAAAAAAAAACTTTTTAAAATGTTTGAGAAAAAAAAATCTCATTGTTCATATTAATTAATTCCCAATATATTGTTTTTATATATTTTGTGAAAATCTGCTGTTTTACTTTTCTATTTGTTAAAATAGAGAAAATGGAACTATCTAGCCCTGTTCATTGCTAGGTTGTAATGGAGACAGTTGTGAAGCTGATTTCAGTCCTGATTGTGAAACAAGGGATGATATTGAATCTTGAAACACTCAACAATGATAGCTTCTATAGCAAGTGATCCCATCATTATCCCAAAATAGAACTGAGTATTTGATAACAGCAGTATAAAGAATTTAAAAAAAAAAATTCCCAAATATTTAAATTTGCTTTTTTGAGAAAATCAACATTTGATTTTGAAAATAAAAAAGAAAGTTTTGAAACTTTCAGCTGTGTTATTTGATATTAAAGACTACAAAAAGACAAAGTGGGATGTTGCCCAACTTACTAGCTCAATTAAGTGATCTGCATTTTCATTAACAAATTGCAGCTTTAGAGGCATATAACTTCAAAACCAGTGTACATATCAGCCTTAGATTTGGGGGTTTTCTTTCCGCCCATGACAGCATTTATTATTCTGATTTTCATTAAAATATGAAATATGAAAGGTCTGTTTGAAACACTGCTGATTTGGTGTGGAATGACCGGTATGTTTAAACACTAAAATATGACAAAACTGCCAAATCCATGGACAGTGTTCACAGAAAAGCCGCTTTCTTAAGTCCCCTTACTTCTAACATCTGTGCATGCGTGCACCATATTTAATGCAGCAGATATGCATGCAGATGAACTCTGTTCCGTCCGTATGAAGATCTGTATAACAGTGAACCTTGCCTTTTGCATGGAAAAACCACACAGCGGAGACGGGGTTTGTCATGCATTTATGGCAACAATAAACAGATCAGCATGGATCTGTGTTGTATGGAAGTTACAAGGGAGTTCTCTCCCCTCTCCGGGCATAGTTCCGTGCTGCGGGGGTCCCATGTTAGCTAAAATGTTTTAATAAATCTCTTCCAGGCTAACCTGCAATCAAATTACCTTCTCAACTGTAACCCGCAGAGGAAGTACATGTGGTGCCTAATTTATTGTCCTCCATGCTGATTGAGTGATCTGTGTGTCTGCATTATAATGTACAGAGGGGGGTCACATGATTTTGTAATCATGGAAACAATATACAGAGCAGAATACTTTCTTGTGAGCCCTATTTTCCACAGGTCATATATGTTTCTCATGGAACTATAAATTCAAGTCCATTTTTATTTGATAATCATTTTCTTTTCTGATTTCACAGTATCAAAAATATGATTTTATTTTTTTGTTACGGCACTCATGGTGTAATGCTGACTACTATGATGTAAGGCTCTAGTTTGCCTTTCCCCACAGTTAAAATAGAGCAAACAAGCTATTTAATGTTGACACAGGCTGCTGTGAGAAATCCTGCCCACAACCCCCCCTCCGCCTTATCAGACCGGTTCCAATGCCCTGTGCGTACATACCTTCACATCATGTCCTTAATACATACACATTAATGAGCATACACAGATCAGCAAGTTCTTTCTCTGTGCTCTCTCTACCTGTGGCTTCATGATTGATCCTACAATGGACTCCAGTGATTATGGTGTATCAGTATTTGCATTAGGAGCCTTGACAGGTAAGGTTTTTTTTAATTTAAGAAAATGGGCTTATTACAAGTGAACTTGCAACTGTGAATATTCCATAATATTTGTAATGTCCTCGTAAATAGTGGTGTATAACAGTAAATCTGTATTCTGAGATGATTACAGGAAGTATAGGTTGTGTATGTATATTTGTAGTTATTTTTTAAAAAAAAAAAAAAAGGTTATAGTATCTGTGACCTTTCTAGTTACCAACAGCTGGACAATAGAGAGCCTTGTATTGATAGAATTCTTGCAAAAATTCATATAAGATGAAGATTGGTGAGGAGCAGAAAGTGATGGTTAAAGTCAGACAGTATTCAAATATATGGTTAAAAAGAACGGAGGCAGGATAAAACACTATTTTAGTAAAAGATGAAGAGAATTTACAATCCAAATAAACCTGTATAAAGCTCCTAATAGGTCCCAACATATAATGCCTTACCTTTTTCCCCTAATTACATTGGGTGTCTAGGATTTATGCAGGTGTTTTAAATAAAGTTATATAAGAATTTTTATATCTGGCTTAAAATAAAGTGAGAGCTAGAATCGTATTTGTTGCTATTGGCAACATCTGTACTTTTCCTTTTTTCTAGTTTAGTAATTCTTGCCTTTGGAATGATAAATTGCTTTCTCCTGTTTTTGCACCTTTGAATCCATTCCCTTGACAACAAGCCTGATAACATTTCACCATTGCTGTTTATAAACTGCCCTACAAAAAATAGTGAATAAGCAATAGAGAACTTTTTACCTTGATTCTATGTTTTTGAGAGGCTCATAATTTAGCAAAATGTTTAACGGCATTTCATTCCAAATAACTTTTAAGAAATAAAAATCTTTAGACCACAGTAAACAACTATAGCTGGAAATCCCTCCAAATATAGTTCCAGCACCAGGTTAAAATATACATGAATTACCACTCAGGTTTATGACTCAATATAGATTGTAGGAAACAAATTGAATTACTGGTACTCCTTGGGTATATTCAGCAGCAGCCCTGGAAATGACCAATTCCCTTTAACAAAAAATATACAAAAGCAACAAGGTTTTATAAAAAAAAATCTTAACAGTTAAAGATTTGACATGGACATCATTAAACAAACAAGCTTAAAAGTAACAGTATAGCAGTACGATAGGAACAATAAGCAGGGCCCCTATATAAATATCCTTTTGCTTTGTAGATTTCTGAATGTCTGACACCCTATACTATGAATAAAAGACCAAAATTATGGATCTTGTTAATGGTGATATAAGCCTCCACCACACTTGGCATATCCGGATCATTGTGATGAAAACCTTTTAGAGTTCATATAGCAGTAGACAACTTCATCTTAGTAGTGCCTTTTCCTCTACATTCCTCTTTACATTAATCTGACTGTTCCCGGTAAATACTGCAAATTGTGGCTTTTTGCATAATGTCCAATATAAATCTACATTCAAGTTAGTCATATATATTTAATGTACATAATAGGATTTCAATGTGCCTTAAAATTGGTCAATATAGTAAGGACTTCGATGCCTTCCAGATGATAACTATAACTGCAAATTGCCGAAATTATGTAGCCTTTTGTTTAATGTCCATGTCCCATAATATAGTTAGAGTCCTGTATCAATTTAATAGTTATAGTCCAATATCCGCATGGGCCTGATTCAGACTTAAGAAGGAGCTTGAAAATAAGAGAGGAAGGTTACACCTGGGCAAAACCATGTTGATTGCAGGGGGAGTCAAGTTAATTGTATTCTTTGCATGCAGGGATATATCTTTGAATTGCTTACTGCACACAGATACTGACCAGCGTTTCTGTTACACTGTTATTTAGACTCGGGATAGGAAACATCACTTCTCAACCCTCATACTGTTTGCAACAGATGAAATATGACTCCCCTGCAATCACCATGGTTTAGCCCAGGAGTAACTTTCCTCTCTTATTTTCAAGCTGCTTCTTAAGTCTGAATCAGGCCCGATGTCTAAAAGTTGGTCAATATATCATAAACTTCACAATGCCTTCCATATGGTAAATATAACAGTGCTGTGTAGATAATATAATATATACAATTATGAGACTCACGGTGCTTTAAATGGTCATATAGATGAAAAAGTCCCCGTTAGCTTTGACCGACTTTAATATTAGTGTCCAACACCATTGACCGTGGTCAGCGATATACAGCGTGTCCTCCTGCTCACAATGAAAGCAGTCCTTGCTTTGGATTAGTTCCGTATTAGTAATCACACTGGAGCTTAAGCGCTTAGAGTGGAGATTCCTCCATTCGGTTCCATTCTGCTGTGTACATTACTTTTAGATTTTATAGGCAAATAGAGTATAAAAATAGCTGCACCAGAGCTCGGGCACTTTAAAGTGAAAATTCCTCTGTTCAGCTCAGTTCTTCTGTGGTGGTTAATCTTGGGGCTTTCAGACAATTAGAGATAACTGCTATTAAATATTTTATAGCACTTTGATGCGTTTCTCCCAGATTGGCTTTCTTCAGATTTTTTGAAGAAAAGTACAAAGGGGAGATACAAAGACTTTATTTTGAAACCCTTTTTTTCTAACTATTTTCCAAGTGGCCCAAGCAAACACTAAAAGTGGGTTATTCTGTGTTTCCTGAGACAAATGCCTCCTGTGCATAGGCGTCGGAACGGGGTGGGGTGGTGGTGACAGGGGGAGGCAAAGGTGGACCATTATAATTATGTGGCGCCAGGCTGGTCATACCCCCGCTATGAGGACCGGCAGGCTCATACAGGAGGTTTCTGTATGAGCTTGCCGTGGCAGTTACACAGAGCAGCTTCGCGATGGCACAATCACACCTATTACACAACAAGGTGGGGGCACACCCAGGTGAGAATGGGGCGCCAGTGGGAGTGTGGGAACTGTACTGGCAGCTATTATCTAATCACTATAGTGAGGGCATGCTAAGTACCATCCGTATAATCCAGACATCTGCGTCATTGAACAGCACAAAAGTTTCAGTTTGGAATGGATCGCCTCATCCATACAAAATGTTAGGGTTATTGTAGCGTGGTAGTATCATACTTTGGCACTTTTCCAAGTGGCTTCTTGTTACAGAATGTGGGAGATGTTCATGACTGTGGAGATGGGTTTACCTGTCCAAATGTATTCAAGAATGTATTACTGAGATTTTGTGCAGCCATTTTGGTGGTCAAGAGCTATCCATGAAACTGCTAAAGTTATTATTATTATTTTGTCACTAGCAAATTAAAACCAAGTACAGTTATTATCCTTCTTCATTTTGTGTGTATGTCAGTTAGTGTGTGTATGTGTATATATATATATACACACACACACACACACACACACATCCAAGATAGAGGTTGCTTCAAATCAGTTTATAAAGTTATTTATATTGGAGGTGCACAAGGCAAGGGGAATTTGCACAAAAAAACAAACATGGCCTGGCATTCTAGCCATTAGTCAGTTACTAATCATGATCTTCTATCGTTAAAATAAAAGTCAGAGAATTGGTTACAAATATCTGCAGATATGTGATATAAGCCACCCGCCACTTACAAGGCTTCTCTGTTGGGTGGTCCTAGCTCTAAACTTTAGAGCAGAGAACCCTTGTAAGTGGCAGGTTAAAACACACTTCCAAGATGGAGGTTGCTCAAATCAATATATAAGGTAATTATACAGCAGGTGCTCAAAGCAAGGGGGGATTGCACAAAAACAGAACAAGGCCTGGCACTCTAGCCATTACCTAGTGACTAACCATAATCCTCTATCTTTAAAATAAAAGTCAGAGAATTAGTTACAAATATCTGCAGATATTTGAGAGAGAGTCCCAACTATGGGTCATATATCATATATCTTTTTAAATTGAGAGCTCATCTCCGACAGAACTCCCCAAGTCTAGAAAACAGCCAACTCCCCTTGCTTTGCACACCTGCTGTATAATTACCTTATAGATTGATTTGAGCAACCTCCATCTTGGAAGTGTGTCTTTGATAGTAGCTGGAAGGGGGTGCTGTCTCATTGTGGCTGTTTTGGAGACTTGAGGACCTCTGTCGGAGGTGAGCTCTCGATTTAAAAAGATATATGATATATGACCTGGGTAATGGCTAGAGTGCCAAGCCTTGCTTTGTTTTTGGCCAACCTCCCCTTGCTTTGCAAACCTGCTGTATAATTACCTTATAGATTGATTTGAGCAACCTCTAATTTGGAAGTGTGTTTTAAAGCGTGTCTGGGATAGTAACTGGAAGGGGGTGCTGTCTCAGAGTGACTGTTTTGGAGACTTGGGGACCTCTGTCGGAGGTGAGCTATCAATTTAAAAAGATATGATATATGACCCATAGTTGGGACTCACATTTTTAGAGTTAGGACCACCTAACAGAGGAGCCTTGTACGTGGCGGATGGCTTATCACTTATCTGCACATATTCGTAATTAACCCTCTG
>WWET01000359.1:443661-453813 GCA_011038615.1 Limnodynastes dumerilii
CCAGATGTGCTCAATTGGATTCAGGTCTAGGGAAAGGGCGGGCCAGTCCATAGCATCAATGCCTTCGTCTTGCAGGAACTGCTGACACACTCCAGCCACATGAGGTCTAGCGTTGTCTTGCATTAGGAGGAACCCAGGGCAAACCGCACCAGCATATGGTCTCACAAGGGGTCTGAGGATCTCATCTCGGTACCTAATGGCAGTCAGGCTACCTCTGGTGAGCACATGGAGGGCTGTGCGGCCCCCCAAAGAAATGCCACCCCACACCATTACTGACCCACTGCCAAACCGGTCATGCTGGAGGATGTTGCAGGCAGCAGAACGTTCTCCATGGCTTCTCCAGACTCTGTCACGTCTGTCACATGTGCTCAGTGTGAACCTGCTTTCATCTGTGAAGAGCACAGGGCGCCAGTGGTGAATTTGCCAATCTTGGTGTTCTCTGGCAAATGCCAAACGTCCTGCATGGTGTTGGGCTGTAAGCTCAACCCCCGCCTGTGGACGTCGGACCCTCATACCACCCTCATGGAGTCTGTTTCCGGCCGTTTGAGCAGACATGCACATTTGCGGCCTGCTGGAGGTTATTTTGCATGGCTCTGGCAGTGCTCCTCCTGTTCCTCCTTGCACAAAGGCAGAGTTGGCAGTCCTGCTGCTGGGTTGTTACTGGCCTGTCTCCTGGTAGCGCCTCCATGCTCTGGACACTACGCTGACAGACACAGCAAACCTTCTTGCCACAGCTCGCATTGATGTGCCATCCTGGATAAGCTGCACTACCTGAGCCACTTGTGTGGGTTGTAGACTCTGTCTCATGCTACCACTAGAGTGAAAGCACCGCCAGCATTCAAAAGTGACCAAAACATCAGCCAGAAAGCATAGGAACTGAGTAGTTGGTCTGTGCTCACCACCTGCAGAACCACTTTCATTTTGAGGGTGACATTTTTGTGTGATTTTGTTGTCAGCACATTCAACTATGTAAATAACAAAGTATTTAATAAGAATATTTCATTCATTCAGATCTAGGATGTGTTATTTTAGTGTTCCCTTTATTTTTTTGAGCAGTGTATATGCCTTATAGCCATTCCTGACATATCTGATATGTTCTGCGACTTTGGTATTCAGTGGTCTTATGGTGCATCCAACATATTGTAGTCCGCTGGGACATTCCAGCAAATAGACTACATTTTTTGTATGGCAGGTTAGAGTCTTTTTGATTAGATATTCCCTGTCTGTTATATTTTATTTAAATGACTCTAGTGGTTTAGAAAATTAGGAATTTGAGCCCATGGCTTGGCGACAGCGGTAAAACCCCAGTTTTTGTGTGAGCCAGGTGTTGACGTTTTCCCTTTTAATATGATATTTTGCTAACTGCTGCTGTACCTATCTATAAATCTTCTCTTGGAAAACAAATAAAGTAATTTGGTTTTCAATATCATCTCTATGCAGATAATACACAAATCTACTTATCCAATCCTGATCTATCACCAACCGTGCTGGCTCGTGTAACTGAATGTCTTTCTGCCATTTCATCCTGGATGTCCTCCCGCCATCTAAAACTTAATATTTTAAAAACAGAGCTATTAATATCTCCTCCTGCCAACAAGAGCTACACACCCGGTCTCTCTATTTCTGTTGACAACACTGAAATATTCTCTACTCGTCAAGGTAGCTGCCTAGGTGTTACACTTGATTTTGAACTGTCCTTTATGCCCCACATTCACTCTGTTTCTAAATCCTGTTATATACACCTAAAAAAACATTTCCAGAATTAAAAAATATTTCACAAGAAACTGCTAAAATTCTCATTTATGCACTAATTATCTCCCGCGTTGATTACTGCAATACCCTTTTTATTGGACTCCCACAATATAAAATTACCCCTCTACAGTCTATATTGTATGCAGCAGCAAGACTTATTTTAGCTAGTCCACTCTGTCAGTCTCTACATTGGTTGCCTGTATACTACAGAATCAAATACAAAATCCTCTTGCTAACCTATAAAGCCATAAACAAGACTGCACTTGCATACATATCCTTACTTGTCTCAAGATATATCCCAGCTCACTCTCTCAGATCATCACAAATTTTACAACTCTCTTCTGCATTTTATAAATGCTTTGATTCCCGGTTACAGGACTTCTCCCGGGCTGCACTCACTCTCTGGAACAACCTCCCTCGCAAATTAAGACTATCCACTACTCTAAAAACTTTCAAGAGCTCCCTTAAAACTCATCTCTTCAGAATAGCTAAAATTCCTCAACCTTCCTAAGCTGTACCATATTAGCAACCACTTTTTCCTTTCTTTTACATTATTAACACAAATCCGCACACTCTCTCTCTCTATTCTTAAATTCCCTCATCTCTGATACTAACACTGCTGTGTGACTGGATCATACAGAGCACTCTTATCATACACCCTGGCTTTGTGTGATATAAAGCACTTGCCCTTATGTAAACCCACTGTCCTATAGAGTGTAAGCTTGTGAGCAGGGTCCTCTTACCCTCCCAGTATCTCTGTTACTACCCAGTGTTGTTTATACTGATTGTTAAAATTTTAAAGCGCTACATAATCTGTTGGCACTATATAAAAACCTGTTAATAAATAAATAAATAAATAGTGGCCTTCCTGAATACCACGTCTGACTACTCTCCTACAATTTCTCTTAGGTTGTTACCCTGTTTAGGAATATGCCAATGTTTAGGTAATATATGTTTGATACGGTTGCCACTATTGTTGTACTCAGTAATGAATTAGACTTTGGGCTTGATCCAGACCTACGCTGGCTGGCATTAAAATGCCAGCCAGCAGCGTAAGATCGGCTTAAAAGCCGATTTGTGCATGCGCCGGGCAGATGTTGTCCGGCGTTACTACGGAAACGCCCGATACACCAGAGCTGTAGCCAGAAATTTTAGTGCAAAATAGCGCCGCTGATCTTGTATTTAACATAAAATATTAACTAACTGATGCCCCCCTTAAGTTTTGCCTATCGCACACCCCGAGGTATGGTCCTGCATTACACATTACATTACATAACACATTACTGTACATATTACATTACACATTAGAGTACACATTACATTACACATTACAGTACACATTACAGTACACATAACAGCACACATTACATTTCACACAGTACACATTATAGTACATATTACATTACAGTACACATTATAGTACACATAACATAACACATTACATAACAAGGACAAGAAAATTGGAAGCACTAGGAGTGTATCCAACACTTTTAATATCACAAACAGTAAACACCAAAACTATTCATATAGAAAACAATACAAACGTTTTATGATCAGCTGATTGCAACCTATTTACATGAGCTCATACTGAAGTCTCACTGAATATGAGATAAATATCTCCAATCATAAACTATATACATGTATATATATATATATATATATATATATATATATATATATATAAAAAAATACCAGGGGGCTCCTATTCCCGGCGTCCCGGACTGGCGGTGATGTGATAATGCTGATTGGACAATGCGGCAGCGTTGTTGGTGGTCTATGAGACTGTTAGTAGTCAGTGGAGCTGTGGAGCAGTGCCAAGAAGTTTGATAGTCCTCGTAGCTCCTCCCCTACGCGTTTCGTCACGTACTGGACTTCGTCAGGGGGCGTGGATTAGCTACAATGCCAGCGTGTTTATATAGTGGACTCCAATTAAGCTTGAACATCATTTAAAGTTACAACGTGCATTTACAAGGTACATACAACATAGTGCAGACTAAATGGAAAGTTTTTAAATATTTCATAAAGGATTCCTAAGCCACTCGGAAATTAATATTAACTTATTATCTTAAAAACAAAAAAAAAATTTTTTAAACATTTCGATAAATATAATTAATATAAAATTATTGTCCTAAAAGTGGAAACATGTACTCCAAGATACAAAAAAGCATCCTACAAACTAGAAGTAGAAGTCTATATATAAAATTATATTACGTGAATTATTCAATGTTACACTAAACAGGAATGAGAGAGGAAAGTAATTAATTTCAAATATTTGTTAAAAACTTACATAAATACTGTTGACACTAAAATGAACTTTATATTCTTATTTAAAATTAATATTGTATATTCGGAGAAAAAAAAAACCGAAACGAAACCTTTAGAATTAATACATAAATGACCTACATTCCTAAAAATGTTCTCAATTGGGGGTTGTTCTGCTCCTATCATTGAAAATCTTATTAAAATGGCTACTATTAAAGAGATATTATGTACTTAGAGACTATTATACTTCTAAAGGACGGGGGATATTGTGCTAAACTTATAAAAACGGAGTAATCTCGAAATTATCATTTAAACCAAAAGGGTGCAGGGTATTTAGTGTTATAATCCAATAGCTCTCTCTCTGGGATAGCTGTTTTAATCTGTCTCCCCCTCTAAGATCTAGATGGACATGTTCGATTGCTTTGAACTGTATTCCTTCAATTCTAGAATTGTGGCATTGTATAAAGTGCTTAGGTACGCTGTGGTTTGTGACTTTATTTAAAATGTTTCTCATATGTTCCAAAGCGCGAGTCTTAAAGGTGCGTTTAGTTTTGCCAATATATTTGAGGCCGCACGGGCACTCCATCATATATATTACAAATGAACTCTGACAATTAAGACAATTTTTTATTTTAAAACACTTCTGACCATCTGAGGAGGAAAAATATTTTCTGTCCTTATGGATGAATTTGCATACTTTGCAATGTCCACAAGGAAAATACCCCAATGGTTTTGGCAAACAACTTTTAGCTTCTACCTTACTTTTTAAAAAACTAGGGGAAATTAGAGATTTTACAGTTTTAGATCTTCTAAAAACTACTTCGGGGTTCTCTGGTAAAAGCCCCGAAAGTACAGGGTCCAATTTAAGTATAGGCCAATGTTTATGCATTATATGTTTAATCTCGGACCCCTTGGCATTGTAATTTGTAGTGAAGGGACAAAACAGTTTTTTTTGGGGGTCTCTCTTTCTATATTCTAGAAGTGAGTCTCTTTTTAGTTCCCTGGCTCTCAGTAGTCCATTCTGCACTAATTCAGGGGGATAATTCCTATCTTCAAACTTCGCCTTATATAACTGGGCCTGTTCATCAAACTTTTCTATTGTGGAGCAGTTTCTTTTTAATCGTACAAATTGAGAGAAAGGGATATTTCTCTTCCATTTATTAAAGTGGCAGCTGGAAAATTCCAGATACCCGTTAGAATCAACCTCTTTTATATAAGTGGAAGTTTGCAATGTACTTAATTCTGGATTATCTGGTATCTCCAATAACAGATCAAGGAATTCCAATTTTTTACCACCAAATTTAGCTGTAAATGTGAGTCCATAACCATTAAGGTTTAAAGACTCCACAAATTGTACAAAATGAGCCTCATCACTTGTCCATACCAAGATCAAATCATCAATATATCTCTTATAAAATTTGATGGGGAGTTGAGGTAGCCGTTTATAAATCGATTCTCGCTCCCAGCTTCCCATGTAGATGTTCGCGAAGCTGGGAGCGAAAATCGTCCCCATTGCGGTCCCATTGACCTGCAAGTAATAATCATCCTGGAACACAAAATAGTTTTTTTTAAGAACAAAATTAGTACACTCCAGAAGAAATTCGATCCTATCTGGGGTAAGTGCTGGATCATTTTTAAGTGTTTCTTCAAGGACCTCCACACCCTTCCCGTGAGGGATTGAGGTGTAGAGGGCCTGAACATCAATAGAACACAGATTATCACTTTGATCCCATATCATACTCTCTAAATTCTTTAGGACCTGGGTTGAGTCTTTTATATAGGAGGCTAATAGAGGCACATATTGTTTAATTTGGCTTTCTACATATTCCGATATTTTAGACGTGACTGACCCTATGCCAGACACAATCGGACGCCCTGGAGGGTGGGTTTTACTTTTGTGCACTTTTGGCAAGTGATAAAAGGTAGGGATTTTAGGGGTATTGTTACACAAATAATTAAATTCCTCCTTACACAAAACGCTCAAAGATAAACCTTTAGTTAATAAATTCTGTAAATCAACTACAAACTCCGCTGTCGGATCACCACCAAGTCTACAGTAGAAGTTGGAATCATTTAATTGCCTAAGGGCTTCGGCGACATAGTCTGATCTATCCATCAAGACTATGCCGCCCCCTTTATCGGCTTGTTTTATAACCAGGTCCGTATTGGACATAAAGCTCTTCAGAGATTCTTTTTCTTGTTTGGTTAAGTTTGAACATATCTGATACGTATCCTTAGTTAATTCCTGGAAGTCCTTTTTGACCAAGTCCACAAAAAGCTGAATATAATGGCCTTTTGACTCCAAAGGATAGAAGGATGATTTTGGTCTCAGTCCGGATCTATTATTGTCCGTTGGTTTAGTTATAGAAGATGTTGTCAATATTTCTTCTTTTCTCCTGAAGTGTCTTTTTAAGGTTATATTTCTTTCAAATTTAGTAATATCTATTATTAGATCAAACAAATTTGGTGGACATGTAGGCGAAAATGATAATCCTTTTTGTAATAAAAAATAGTCTGATTTACTTAATGTATAACTGGAAAGGTTAAAAATACCTTTAGTTAGTCTCTCATTTTCTTTCTTTGGGAGGGAGAGCCCTCTAGCTCTTTTCCCTCGTCTAATCCTCTTTTTCTCTGTTTGGACTGAGTGTGTTCTACAAACGGTTTGTCTCTGATCTGACTCTGTCCTAAAAAAGAAGAATAAGATGGTATTGCAAGAGACGGTGGGTCTGTTCCCGAAGTGGACGGGAGTTCAACGTTGGTGGTTAATCCATCTCGCCCAATACTAGATTGTAGGGTGGAAGTCGCTCTGGAGACTCAAAATTGCATCAGAGAGGCCCAACATTTCAATCGGGCTGGCCAATTTTCCTCATTGTTGGACCAACAATCAAAACAGAACCAATAGACAAAACCAAACAGGACAAAAAACTAACTTTAAATAGTATTTAATGTACTCACCACTGAAGATGCCAGCACCCTGCCTCACTACAGGGACACTACGCTGGGAAGAACTTCCTGTGAAGCCAACTCCAGGTGTCAGTGGAGATCCTCTGGGTCCTAGCGCTCATCAGCTGGTGCCGGTGTCTCGCAGCAAGCAATACTGGAAACGGGGCAAGAATCAACTACCGTGGCATAACAAAGTGTATCAAAACATGCAAAATAAAAAATAATAAAGAATTACTCAAAAGAAGTTAACTGAATATGTAAACAGACAACAGGAGAAAAAGTTCAGAAGTGCATAGAACCCATGACATAAACAATAAAAGCAAAGGTAACAATTGAGCGTTAGTTGCTCATTCAGTCCTCTGGGAGCTAGTGATCCTAATTTAAAGATCCACCAGCATTCCCGTTGTAAAAGTTTAGTGTCCCAATCACCTCCTCTAGGTAACGGAGGTACTGAATCAATTGGCATATACCATACGTCCGTCAACGAATGTCCCATCATGCGCCAGTGGCGTGCCATTGGCTGGTCTATGTCTTTCCCATTGACGCAAGCTTTAACTGATGATCTATGCAGCGCAAGCAGCTCCTTCAGCATTCTGATAGTTTTCTGACGTAAAGCTTTTTACAGGGGCAATGGATCACATACACTACGTTTCTTGAAGTGCAGGACAATATGTGTGTAATACTGTACTTATGTCCAGTTTCAGGGTGATGGAAACAAGGACCAATGTCCATTTGAGAACATGTCACACACCCTGTGCATCTGTAGCTGCCAGGGGATCTTTTTAAAAAGGTAGTTTCTAACTACCTTTCTCAAAATATTATGGAAACAGCCTAACGTTTGGCTGTCCCTATTTCTCGATACCATCCTTCTATGCGGGGACTCCTACCAACATTACAGTACACATTTCATTACACGTTACATAAAACATTACAGTACACATTATATTATACATTACATAAAACATTACAGTACACATTACATCAGTACACATAACATTACACATTACATTACACATTGCAGTACACATTACATCAGTACACATTATAGTACACATTACATTACAGTACACATTACATCAGTACACATTATAGTACACATTACATCAGTACACATTACATTACAGTACTTACATTACATTACACATAACATTACACATTACATAAAACATTATAGTATAAATTACATCAGTACACATTACATTACAGTACACATTACATCAGTACACATTATAGTACACATTACATCAGTACACATTACATTACAGTACACATTACAGCACACATTATAGTACACATTACATTACAGTACACATTATAGTACACATTACATTACATTACACATAACATTACACATTACATAAAACATTATAGTATAAATTACATCAGTACACATTACATTACAGTACACATTACAGCACACATTATAGTACACATTACATTACATAAAACATTACAGTACACATTACATTACACATTGCATAAAACATTACAGTACTCATTACATTACACATTACATAAAACATTACAGTACACATTACATTACACATTACATAAAACGTTACAGTACACATTACATTACATTACACATTACATAAAACATTACAGTACACATTACATTACATTACATTACACATTGCATAAAACATTACAGTACACATTACATTACATTACACATTGCATAAAACATTACAGTACACATGACATTACATAACACATTACATAAAACATTACAGTACACATTACAGAACACATTAAAGTACACATTACATTACACATTACAGAATACATTACAGTACACATTACATTACACATTACAGAATACATTACAGTACACCAGGGGCAGATTGCGGTCCTAATTTGGCCCTGGAATCAAATCATTGGAAGGTGGAGTCAACACAAAAATGTGCAATAAACAAAAGGAATGTATTCTCTCTGCATTGAAAAAAGTTAAATCATTTGACTCCTTCTGGAATTCTACATGGTCTTACCTAGGTGTAACTTTCCACTTTTTTCATCATATTTTCAATCTCTGCATCCAGTTTCAGTTATTGTATAAGAAATAGCAAGTGCTGCAATTTAAAATGTTAAATTTAGTGTTAAAATGTTTAAAGGTATTATGCCAAACCAGTCCATGTTAAAACATTCTATGTTTATGAAATCTGTAACTGTTTGTTTGCACCCATTAGGTAGGCAAATTACTCAGTGACAGCATATGGCAAACACTAGTCGCTGCTCTGTGTCCGTTGACCCTTGAGTTCCCTAATACCCCTTTCAAATCACCACTAAAAACCCAGGTTTTTGGTGATGATCTGAAAGGTACCGGGATCCTGGGCTCGGGTCTACTGAGAAGGGTTTTTTCCATGTCTGACTCTGGTACATGGTGATGAGAAAGGTGCTGACCTGGTTTGAATAACCTCTCCTAATACACCCGATTGGATAGATTTGTTTACTGTTGCTATGCAACAGCAAACAAGTCCCTCCCCGGGAGCCGTGCGCAGCCCCTTCACTATGTCAGGGCAGACCCGGGACACAGAATTTCCCAGGTCTACCCTGCTGGACATAATTGGGGTTTTTGTTAAAAACCTGGCAAATATCACAGCACTAAGCCGGCTTGAAAAACCTGGCTTATTGCGGGGTGGAGATCATGGTTGCCGACTCTCCCGGAGACTCCCGGAAACCTGGGAGATCTCCCGGACTCCCGGGAGAGGACCCTTTTCTCCCGGAGACAATACAATGTCCGGGAATAGTATTATTCCCGGACACTGTATTGTCACATACACAGTGCCTGGACCGCTGCACCCGGGCACTGTGTATGTGTTGCTATGGAAATACTTACACAGTGCCTGGACGCAGCAGTCCGGGCACAGTGAATGTATTGCCATAGCAACACATACACAGAGCCTGGATGCAACGGTCCTGGCGCTATGTATGTGTATCGCTGACGCTGCATGACGCTGACGTCAGCGTCATGCAGAAGAATAGGCGCCGCAGAGGACGCAGGGTGAGGAAGAAGACTAAACAGGTAAGTGACTTATAAAAGCTTTTTGGGGGTTAACGTATGAGGGGTAGAGGGAGTAATGTGAGGTTATAGTAAGTGTGTGTGTGTGTGAGGGGAGGTAATGTTTCATTATAGTATGTGAGGGGGTGAGTAATGTAATTATAGTATATGAGTGGGAGGGGGGGTAATGTGTAATT
>WWET01000359.1:455397-473653 GCA_011038615.1 Limnodynastes dumerilii
GGGGAGCTGCAGGCACATGATGGGGAATACTGAGGGGGGGCTGGAGGCACATGATGGGAGATACTGAGGGGGGGCTGGATACTTTGCAGGACACCCATACACAAATCCTGGCAACGCAGGGACCGGCCCCGGCGACGCAGGGACCTCCCCCTTGGTGACGCAGGGACCGCCCCTATGCTTTTTACTTTTCTCCCTGAAATGATTTTTCAAAAGTAGGCAACCATGGTGGAGATGTGAAAGCAGTATAACACAATCCTTGCTCCAAATAAGCAAATTAAACTCCACACGGAAATGCACACAGAAAAGCAAATGATACACTGTCTCAAATACTTAGCATTACTTAATGTTGTGTTAGAATATATCAGTTTTCTTCTGCGTTACCTGTTCTTTTTTTTATACTATGTAAGGTGTATAGTGCATGTATGTCTTCTCACTCATTCAGTGCAGCACCCTCTAGCCCATGCTTTCTCTCTCTCCCCCCATGTTCTCTTTGCACTCCCCACCCCTCTCTCTCTCTCTCTCTCTCTCTCTCTCTCTCTCTCGCTCTCAGTGACTCCTCCCCCATTGCTGTCCCATCTCTGTCGGCAGGCTGAGGCAAACAATATCCTCACTGGCAGGATAAGGCCCCCCAGACGGTGCCTGTTGTTTTTTCTCTTTTTTTTAACATGCTGAATGCATACCCTCCAACATTTTTTTATGGAAAATAGGTACATCTGGAGGGGCGTGTCTGTGAATGGGGTGTGGCTAGTTCCATGAAGGGGCATGGCTTTAATCTGCTCTCATTTGCATGTCTGATAAAGTGTAAAATTTCATTTTACACCTTATCAGAAAAGCTAGGAAAAGAGAGTCTTGTCATTTTACTTATGATTTTCAACTCTAACGACCATGCATTCTTTAAGCTGATGGCAGAAATATTTCACAGTCTAGTGCCATCTGGATGCAATGGGGTTAAAAGCAGCTTGGTTTTGCATGACTGCTTCCAAAAAACTGAATTCACTTTGACAATGCAGCCATGGAAATAGAAGAGGGAAATGCTGCTCTGAATCATATTGGTAGTTTATTCCTACTAAATGTTCTCAGCACCTGAAACCGACCTAGTCTTTTGTCTACTGATTGGGGATCACCATTCAAAATATTACACCCTTTTCCTGTGAAAGGCAGATAGCACTAAACAGACTACAAAGGGAGTACATGCTTTGTTTTTCCTCCTTTCTCTAATGCAGTTGGCACAGCAGACAGCACTGTGCATCCCCAACAAGAGGGAGGAACGTAAACCAGACCTTGGAAAAAGAGGCCCTGTGGCCACTAGCTACTGCTCTTGACAAGGTGACCTCCTGATTTACAGACAAGAAGTTGGTGCTTGCTGTCTGGGAAATGTTATATACCAACTTATCATAGGTCGTGCTGGAAGGATGAGGCTGAAGGTCACAGTCTTTTTTTACTAGAAATCCCCTTAACTATTTACCGAATACGACATGAAGAATTTGTTGTGCTTCCCACAGGACCACATCAGGTTCTGCTTCTAGGAGAAGAGAGGGATGATGGACAGTGAGTGCAGGATGGCGGAGACAGCAGAGGAACAAACATCCCCATGGGCTGTATGTCACTCAGTTATCTTTTTCTGCTCCAAAGGCATGATTGAGGGCGTGGTGGTCTTTCTCTTCATTTGGCTGTTGATTCAGGTTCTACTCAATAAACAGCAGGAAGGTACATATCTGCCTATTTACACCTTTCTTCCTCCCTTCTATCTCCCTTGACTTTTTCAACTTCTGTAGACATTCTGGCTGACAATCTTCTAGGTCTTTCATCTGTCTTTGTCTCTTTCCTTTATCACTTGTTGTTCTTCAAATCTCTACATGCCTTTGTATCCGTTATTGGGCCTCAGATGTGTTTATTTTCGGCTCATTTCAAAATGATGCACAACAAAAGCCCTATTTAAAATCATTTATATACAGGCAGAGCTATATATCCAAGAAACTGGCTCAGAACAAGTTTATCATTAGTTGCACTCTTGCTTTTTCTCTGCTATTTCTTTTTGGCTCTCTATTTGCTCTTAAGATTTTGTTTTCTTATCAGCCAGCTGCAGCAGATTAAAGTGTTATTTTTTCCATGACCAGACTTCATCCTGTTGCAATTTTTTTTTTATAAATCTCTCCTACAGCAGATGTCACACTGCCAGCACACATTTTGTATATGAAAGAATGTAAACATTTACATAATGCAAACCATTTAGAGTGGTCTAGTAGCTACTCAAATGTAGAGACCAGTGTCCTATCTAAAGAAAATGGATCAGTTGTTAAAGTGTAGAACATCAATGTATACTCAAAGAGAATTGTATTGTCACCTTCCAGTTGCAGTGACCAATTGCATGCTCAGCTTTATTTATTGTTTAAATAAATCAAGACATGAACGAAGTACAGGTCAATAACAACTCTAAAATGTCTGTGTAAATATCACCTGACACAAATCCTGCATGCCTAATCCCAGGGCCGGACTGGGACTAAAAATCAGCCCTGGCATATAAAGCACACAGGCCCATCTTTTGTGGAGTACTGACGGTTTGAAACAAACATTCAACAATAGACACAGCTGCATCATTTAGCAGCTGATAGGGCCATGCAAATTATAGGTAAGTCGCAACAGGGACTGGACAGAAATAATCCCCACTTCCCCCAGGGCTATCTATCTATCTATCTATCTATCTATCTATCTATCTATCTATCTATCTATCTATCTATCTATCTATCTATCTATCTATCTATCTATATGGAATATTAGACACTGCATGTTATTAAACAATCAAGAGAAGACTTTAAAAAAAAAAAAAAATCCCTTGCAGGCATTTAACAAAATTTAAATGCAATCAATATTACAAAATGATTTAAAAATAATAAATAATTAGTTAGACAGAGAAATAAGACTTCCTTAATGCTTGCAAATGATGGTCACATGTCAATACCTCTGACTATTTAACCTGAGAGGGCTGGCTCCGTAACAACACCTCCTGACGAAGTCCAGCAGTGACAAAGCGCGTAGAGGCGGGCTCAACCCTCGTGGCACAAACGGATCTCTTTTTGATGCCTTTGAGAGCTCAATCATCCAGGCTAAATACCTAGACGCTGGGTTCCCTGTGATTAACAAGTGTATCCTACATGTGTGTGTGAACACACTTAACGGTGGTTCCACTCTCTTTGGTACGTGCAAACCTTTTCTTGTGGCTGATGCTATCCAATAAATTATTACACCATGAAGCGCCTTCTCTGACCTTTCTATATATATATATATATATATATATATATATACACACATCCAAGATGTCTGGGAATGCAGCTGAGAGGGGTGCGGTCTCAGAGTGGCTGTTTATATTTTAAAGATAGAAGATCATAATTAGTAACTGAGTAATGGCTATAGTGCCAGGCCATGTTTTATATATAGATATATAGAGAGAGAGAAGAGAGGCATTCCCAGACTTCAAAAGTGCAAGGAAAATGGTTAATAATACGTTGTTTGTCCCTGAGGATAAGGGAAAATATCCCTTGAAACATCGGAATAAAATATTAACCATTTTTTGTTGCACCTTTCAAGTCTGGGAGTGCCTTTCTTCTCTATGCTATTTGAACCTGAGACTCAAAATAAAGTTAATCAACCACCAGCGTTATCACCTGTTATCAGCATCACAAACACACACACACACACACACACGTATATATACACACACACACACATATATACACACATACACTTACTTTTTCACTTACTTATACACACACACACACACACATATACACACACATATACACACAAACACATGCACACATATATATACACACACACTTACTTTTACAGTTACTTATACTCACATACATACACACACACTTATTTTTACATTACACACACAAACACACACACACACATACACACCTACTTTTACTTTTCAACAGAGCTGTGCCTGAAAGGAAGGACAGAAAGTGTGGGTGGATCATAGCAGCAGATGCCAAGCGAATGAGGTAGTAGCATAATGACATCACCTACTCCCTCATTGGCTGATTTTCTGGCACTAGGGGAAAGCTTCATCAATGCGGAGCTGCTTTAGCTGAAGCAGAAAATCTACTGCTGATAGTGACTTCCTCCGTTCTGCAGCAGCTCTGTGTACCGGCCCAGCCCCCCAGCAGCCCATCTGGCATTTGCCAGAACTGCCCTATGGCCAGTCCAATCCCCATCACAGAGGCAGGGATAGGTATGCAGTTTAAGGTAAGTGGGCAGCGGATGGATGCAGATCTGTGAGATTTAAGACATGGTTTTGGACACATAAGTTACTGACCTCTGTGCATATCAATATAAAAACATAGAAAGTGACAGCAGATACGCGCCATATGGCCCATCCAGTCTGTCCAGTTGTTCATATAAAACTATACTGACCCTAGACCCTATTTACCCTCAATTTAGTTTGAGATTTAGGATATCCTTATATTTATCCCAAGCATGATTATACTGTTATACTGTGTTAGCCTCAACCACCTCAGATGGGAGGATATTCTACTTATCTATCACCTTTTCAGTGAAGTAATTTTTCCACACATTTCCTCTGAATCTACCACCCTCCAGTTTATATTCATGCCCTCGTGTTCTATTACACCTCTTCCTTTATATGACAAATCCCTTTTTAAGCACTTGAGTAATGCTGCAAAACCTCTTATACCACTCCATTGGAAATCCACTTCCCCTCTCTGTTTGATTTTTTTTTAATTCCAGCTGATTTCCTCCTCTTGGATTGTAGGCCTTGCAATAGCTCTCAGCCCTTTAATGGGCGCTCAAACCCTCAATTTAACAATTGGGGCATTCTCTAACCATGCTCCACTCCCCATTTCCCTCTCTCTTCTACTTCCACTATGTAATACTACTGTTCTTGTGGTACCTGTAACTTTTCATTTCTCCATTCGTAGGGTGATATGGGCATATCATTGGGAATTGTTACTTGCTGTTATTTAATTTAGCTGTTATATTGGTGTATCAAGCTATCTTCCAGTTTTTCTTCTTACTATTATTTTTACTAACTGCCATTTTATGTACTCTTTTGTATTGTACCACTGTACATTTATGGAAAGAGAAAATATTTCATAAAAATGTAATCTATTCTAATTAAGATAATTTTGGAGGAAGAATGAAGAAAACAGTGTACTTTGGTGAACACAGAGCTTAAAAGATTAGTGGCACTCCAAAGGAAGATTAGTTCTTGGTTATAAATTGGTCAAGGAAATAACAATAATTATAGATGAACAAATATTATAATAGATATAACAAAAGAAAAAAAATTATTGTATAAAAAATAAGAAATGACTTAACAAATAAAGGAATTTATAAATATTACACTACAATGGTCATAACGGACAGGATACATTATAATGCTATAATTAGTGATGTTAATATGCTTCATTATATAAGGTTACTGATGAAAGAATGAAACACGAGAGCTCTCTTTCTGTATGCCAACAGCCTAAATGTGAAATCCCCTCTCATTTGCTCAGTCCATTTGCAGGTGCTTCTGGGAGCTGGTCTGGCACTTCTGTGCTTCTGCCTTCTATTGGGCTGTGCCATCTGTTGGCATAAGAGACGGAAACAACAGTCTTCAACCAGTATTGATGATGGGGACAAAGACTTGGTACAACAGTGTAATACAGGTCTAGAGTTGACTACTACTCCTACAAGGCCTATTCCGATTGCCATTCATCAACAATACCACACCATGGATGGGAACATCACACCCAAAAGTGTAGTTAATGATGCGTCGCCAGCTCAGCAGGGGATGAACTCCATATCCGATAGAAGCTTCCATGTTAGAGCTTCTCTTCCTAGCCTCTACCAATTGTCTTCAAAGACCAAGCGTGTTTTGAAACGCAGAAGCACAGTGTTTGGAGATAGTTCAGTAGAAGGGGACCGTGCCAAGTTGGTGAGGGTGCCATCTTCATATACAGAACCCAGTGGCCTCTCAGGCATCAAACAGATGTCTCAATCACTGGTGCACTTCTCTCTTTATTATTCACTTCATGATGCAGTTCTCACTATAACTATTACCGGCTTCTCCAATCTGCCTAAAAAAATGTATCTAAAGAAAGACTCATTTGTAAGGGCTTACCTCCTTCCTGGGTTTTTGGAGCCACATCCAGGGCAGATGGAAAATTCTGATGAAGGACAAAAGTTTATTTTCCAGGGATTTAGCCCTGAAGATCTGAAGGAACGAACCCTGAGACTAGCAGTATATGCTCGGGAAAGAAGTACTCTGAGGGAGGGTTTCATTGGGGAGGCACTGCTGTCCTGCGCCCAGATGGATTGGTACACTCAAGGAACATCATGCTTTACAAGAGAACTCTCAGTTGCCAAGACAAAGCTCAAGAAGGTCAGTGCAACGTTCACTACATGCATAATAGCAAGCTGACTCCTTTAAAATTGCCTGGTTTTGTGATGTACTTTGCACATACCTCCTAAATAGACAGGGGTGCAAAGCGCCTGCATTATTAAATGGAGAATTGGGCTGATTAAGGGTGTTTTTTTATTAAACATGTTTAATTTATGGTTGTATTTATGAAATAATATACCTTTTTATATTGTGCAATATACATAGGATAATTATAGTGAGCCTGACAAAATGTTATGATATTATGATAGACACCTTACATAGCCTACATCATTTGTCAGATTTTTGTTTTCTGAGGCTTATTCTAAACATGATGAGGATATTGGGCTGGATCCAGACTTAAGTAAGTGCTTGAACTTAGTTACTCCTGGGATAAACCATGTTGATTGCAGGTGGAGTCAAGTTAATTGTATTCTTTGCATGCAGGGATATATCTTTGAATTGCTTACTGCACACAGATACTGACCAGCTTTACTATCACACTGTTATTTAGACTTGGGATAGGAAACATCACCTCTCAACTCTAATACTGTTTGCAACAGATGAAATATTACTCCCCTGCAATCAACATGGTTTAGTCCAGGAGTAACTAAGTTCAAGCACTTACTTAAGTCTGGATCCAGCCCATTAATCTTAAAATGTGTCACATAGCATTGAAGAAAGGCAGAGGTACCATTTTGACAGCTATATGTTATACCCCTTCTACATTAAAAAAAATTAAATCTAAATCTATTTAAAAAATAAAAATAGATTCCATACTTTGTTATCGCTATCCATACTTTGTTCCTGTGTCTCTCCCTGCTGCTCTCCTCTTTCTATCCCTCAGCTATGTCCTCTCCCTCTGTCTATCTTATCTCCTGTTCTGTCCCCCTGTCCGGTTTTTCACAATTTGGTTTTCTACTTTCCCATTCTGCCCCTCCATGTAGTCAGCTCTTCTGCTCTCTTTTCTCTAGCTCACGCTCTCTCTTCTTCTACTCCCATCAGCATTACAACATTCTATCTGAAATGCGTCATTCTTAAACTAAAGAGAATGCTGTGGATGCTGAGTACCATTCCCCAGTGCAATTTTCTATTTAATGGTATCCCGCAGTGAGAGAAAAAAGTTTGTTTTGCTGCAATCAGCAGTAATAAAAAAATAATGCTATTGCTGGCTCATGGTAAATAGACCCGTTACACTTTGCAGATTACTCTAGTAATTTACAATAACATATACAGTTCTGATGTTGTAGCACAGTTCAGCCAATTGAAATATGAGAAAAGGAGTTGTGATTGCAACTGGATAAAAAGAGAGTTTTAGAGTTCCACAATTAAAGGGTCATTTTGGTAACTATTTATTTGGAAATGTAATTATCTTAAACGCACAAAGCACTAGGAATGTAAACATTTTTAGAGATCTATTTTAGTTACACTATAACTGTCCTTCTGATTAGTTTAGATTTTATACTGAATGGGCCTGATCCAGAGCTACGATGTTGCGGTGAGTGTACTAACGCTGAGCGTAACATTGATTCACTCCCCCGACATTACCCCTGTCCCAGCGTAATTACACACTGTTACGCCGGGTGCAGGCTACCGTAACTCCAGCCGGCGTAACAGAGTGTAAATACGCCGGGACCCTGAGTGTAGAGACCTAACCCTGCCCTCCCTTCCTCATTTCCCTGTCTCCCCCCGCCTACCTTCCCTAACTGCAGCGTAGTTACAGAGAGGAACGGCCCCTCATCTGTAACTACGCTGCAGTTACGGAAGCCGTATCCTCACCAACTAAAATCCCAATCTACACCGGGCATCATCTCCCCGGCGCATGCGCAGATCGGCAGAACAGCTGATCTTATATAAGTTAACCCCCATTCCCAAAAAAATAAACCCCAAAACAACTACTATTTTTTCCAAACATAATGGACAAAGGACAAAATCCTGGTTTTTTTTACAGTGTTAACTTTTTTCTCTATATATTATTACCAGCGTTATTACTGTTATTGGTTATTATTGCATTAAACCTTTATGTAACAGTTTTCTTATGCTAAGAATGGAGCAAAATAAAAGCATTAAAATAATTATACATTAAATGACTCGTTGCACATAGCTGTTGTACAAAGTCCATATAAATCCACCTAACTTATGCTTCTAAAATGCAAGTTTTACTGCCATTGACATATTGCCATCTTGCTTTACAAGTATGTCACAGATGTAAAAGACAATGGCAATATATTGTAAATTTACTTAATAATTTTTAATTAAGTAAAGTACAAGTGTCTTTTAAATTGTGTTAATCCATTTTTGATGCAGTTAAATCCCCAAGTTAAATATTCAGTGATCTGTAAACCTTAGCCCACTATTCAGGCATCCGTGCTTTCCCATTGTGACCCCTTTAGTTTCCGTCAGCCAGGTCAAAATTCAATCTGTTTCCAGCTTCTCACCTCTATCCTGCCTCACCAGTGTAAGCAGTAAAATTCGGTCATTATATTGCTTAGTCCTCCAAAATCTTCTACCCAAATGACCACCAGCATTTGCTGTATCAAGCACTTTAGCTGGTATAATATTTGAAACATTAACCTCAGTTAATTGATTCAGCAAATCCCATCATTGATTATATGGTACCTGATCCTAGTGATAGCTAGGATTGGAAATTGCCTGCATTTTGTGACCATACGTGAAAACGTTGCACTCTTTCAATTCAGATCTGAATCCTCAGAATCCAGACCTCTGTATTGGAAGCATTTCTGACAGATAGACTTGTGGGATGTTGGGGATCGTGTCCAATAAGAGTGAGGGGGGAAGGAGCAGGGCTTGAAGTGAGGGGATATACGGGGGTATGCTATACCGTCACTTCTACCATCTATTTAACTGAAAACCTATAAATCTCAATTCACTTCTATTATTTCTATATTTTCATACCGCCACTTCTAAATGCCCATACCGCCAAAATTGCCACTTTGACCACTGGGGAGGGGAGTATAGAGATTGTACTGTAAGTGCAAACACGGAAATCTTAATGGAGGATCCACAGATCGTAAGTCCGCATAGAAGGTTGGACACAGCAGGATTTCAGCATCGGTTCCCCACTGCCACTGTGCTCGGAGCTAGGATCGTAACTCTGGATCCGTTCCATAGAGCATGTGACCAGCTTTTCACATACAGGAATACAATTGAATGCAAAATGTTGTGCTACTTACTACCATCAGTATCTTTTTTCTAAATGTAGGACATTTGCTAATAAGTAATCCAAACTTCTGTGTTAAATGGCTTGTAATTATCAAATGCGCTCTAATCCACTATAGCAGGTCTGTGGATTCCAGACATTTGTGTGAGCTGACAAGTGTCATTTGTCAGAAGTCTGAATAGAGTGGATCGCGTTCTGATCGGATAGTATTCATGTATGCACAATGCATGAGCATTAGGTAAAAGCTGAAATCTGCAGCCCGGAATGTGGATGGAACCATTTAGCTACCCAAAGCGCCACCTATCTCCAAAAGACGCTAACATCTGTAATGGCTGTGCTGCTCAGATGTTTTGTGAAGAGGTCTTTTCATCAGAATACTTCTGCTAATACTGCAAGATCTATTGTAAGCTACAAACACTAGGTGGCGCTGCAGTGGGAGGACGCATTCCGACAATTCCGGTTCCAGTGTGGTTCCAGATTTCACCCATTTCACTGTTATGGTCCAAGTTGTTGTTGTTATTATTTTGAAGTCCAAGAGGTTTATTCCATTTAGAAGAAGCTGATGTGCGTAGAGTATTCTAAAAATTGACAAAGAAATAATGCTTTGTCTTTACAAGTGGTTTACTTATAATACTTATAATAAAAAATGGTGCTTCTAAACTGTACATATTATCTACCCAATTTGGGCATAAACATGTAAAAGTATTTTCTGTGGGTGCCTTTTATGGGTAAGGAGTAAAGGTGATTATAAATCTTGTTTAAGGTATTCCAAATAATAGCACATTATGTTGTTGATGCATAAATATATTGTTTGAGAATACACCAATGAAAACTGGGGTCCATTTAATAAAACATAATTCCCGCAGTGCTTGTATTGCCAACCTTGCCAAGCCCTTCTCTGCTTTCTCAATGTACCTGAGAGCACTGTCCACTATATTTGTATTTTTCATGGAACAGTCTCAAATTTCCATGGGCCTATGGGGTATTACCAGGGACTGGTGTTCTTTATGGTGCTGCAGATTAAGGTGCATGGATGCAAATGACATGCTCAATATATTGATTGGTTTAGAAAAAGCATGTATTGCCTTTGTTTGTATCCATAGAGCCTGAGCACAATGGATGTCTATTCTTCTCCCACATCTATTAAAAAGACTCCTGGACAGATATTGATCCTCCTGCAGCATCAGGCATTAGCCAATCGTATCAAAGTGATGGTGCAGAAGGCTGAGAATCTGATTAAACTAACACGTATTCCTGGAGCTCCAGGTAAGCTCATGTATATCATACACACCCACTAGTGAAAATGAAAAAAGAGTATTTTGCTGTGTTTTTCTTTTATATTTGTTAAATAAATAAAAAAAAATATTTACTTTATTTGATACATAGAAATATTTTTTTTTGTGTAATCCACAAAGGAACGGCTAAAATCAGTGTGTATTTTATAATGTCAGCTGATGAAACATATGCCCTCATTGCTTATTCCATGAACTGGATGCTCAGCTGTCAGGTTATTATATGGATAGTAAGTGGCAACCGCAGGATTTTAAAAGGGGGGTTTCCAATGTTTGTAATACATGTGGAGTATATTAGGGGTCTGAACATGCCACACTATATAAAGTACATGTGGAATATATTAGAGGTCAGGGAATGGCACTAAGTTTAATATATTATTATTTTTATTAATGTTTATTTATAAGGTGTCACACAGTATCCACAGCACCAAAGAAAGGCACCATTACAAATATAACACAATTAACACACAGGGTACAAGTGCAAATAAATAAAGCATACCATACAACCACAATGCAAAAATAAAATACAGTACAAAAATATATGACTTATATTAACGTTTAGGAATGGCACACCATAAACAGTATATAGTGTACCATGCTCCTGTTTCTCTCTCTCTTCTCCCCACTCCATGCCCCTGTTTCTCTCTCTCTTCTCCCCACTCCATGCCCCAGTTTCCCTCTCTCTACTCCCCACTCCATGCCCCTGTTTCTCTCTCTACTCCCCACTCCATGCCCCTTTTCCTTTCCAGACCCAATTTCCCTCATTTCTGTGCAACCTTTTCTCTTACTTTCTTTTCTGTTCCTGTAACTCTGGGTCATGCTGCAGACTTTGGAGCCTTTTCTCCTCAAAATCGCGTGTCCTTTGGGGGTGGAGCCTCTACAGAGGGGGTGGGTCTTGTATGCTGAGACCTGGCCAGTGCTGTAATCGTATTGATTCAGCACTGAATGAACAGGGATGGGAGGGATCAGCACAGGCTCTCTGATGCTGCTGCTCCGCTGTTTCACACAACCCACAGTCTGGTGCACTGACAGGTTGGGAAGAATCTGTGCTGCGGCCAGTGTGTGTTGTTTTTTTAAAAACATTCCTTGTGGGAAACTGGAAACCCCCCCTGTGTGCACCACTGATCGTTTAAAAATGCAGTTGTGCTTATTTCTTTTATGGAATGCAAACTGATTGTTATTCTGATATTGTATGTCCCCTCTTTTTATGTTTTTCTATCCCCTCCCTCTCTTTCTTCTGTACTTTCCCCCTTATATTCTTGAAAACTATAATAAAACTATTGACAAATAAGAAAAATGCAGGTGTATTAAGGATATTAAAATTAAATGATGTCCTTAAAGTAAACGTGTTAATGTTCCTATAAATGCTTCAATTTTCCTAATTTCTGTGTCATGAGAACTATATTTCATGATTTCACTGTGAAAATTACATTAGGCCTACTACACTAGAGACAGCTGGTTAATCACAACCAGCAGTGCCCTGTGAATACAGTGTACTATGCTAAACATATCAGTTTGACAAGGGTGATAATCTTCAATGAGAGAGCTTTGTCATCTGATGCCTTGTTTTATACGCATGATATTTTTTGAGAATTATTCCTTATTTTTTTATTATCGTTTATTTATAAGGTGCCACAAGGTGTCCACAGCACCGTACAAAATACAACAAAATACAGTACAGGCATATAGGGATGAACAGCATAGTATATATTAAATACAATATGACTCTAACATACAGATTTACTATGCAACCCACTATGTAGATCACTTTGTCAGCATACGACTGATCCGGGAGAGCAAGGTTATGGATATGAAGGAAACAAGGACAGTTTCAGGATCCTGTCCTGTGTGGAACGCCCCTTTTCTATTTGATGTCCCCAAGGAATATGTAGAAGGTCAGAATCTGCATTTTGAGTTCTTGGTGATGCAGGTGAGTTTGAAAAAATAATTTTATTTATGTAAAGTTATAAAAGCATAACAAAATAAAAAAAGAATACCAACCACATTGTAGTGGTACATTTATGTTTCTTTCATAGTTACATTTCTAATTATAATATTAAACATTTTCACCTAATAGACTGCTGTGTTTTCATTAATTGCTAGTTTTCTTGCAGTATTTCATTATATTTTATAGACGAGCCTCAGTGCAGCATATATTACCCTTCCTTCCTTGGAATGACAGTGTAATGGCTGATATTTTGTATCTCATTTGGTGTTATGATCATTATAAAAATCATGATCACTGATGGTACGATGTCAGACAAATGTGGGTGGTGTCTGTCTGTCTTTTCTGTCAGTCTTCTGTGCAGTATTGGTAGATATCTGTATGGTGTGTATGATTGTTTCAGCAGATGGTTAGATGATTTTCTGTTGGTAAATTGGTATAGTGTATACACATGAATCGAAATCCTCATCAGTACTTGCAATCGTCAGTGAAATTGTAAGAGCATTTGCATGTCATTTATGATTGTTTAGATGTGTATCCAGCTAAAATGCCAGCATTGGGGTCACATGTATTTTACGTGTGCTTTGGAAAGCATGTTTATAGCTCTAGCCAGGAAACCCTCAACAGTTTTCTGCTCTCAGTATATCTGATGTGCAATATCCCCCAAATGCTACATATTGATTATTTCACACATGCTGCTATATTCTGGTCATATTGGCTTAATCAATTGATTTTCAAACTTTACAAAATTCAATGTTTAATTTTGTGTTTCCACCCCAGGGCCGTATTTACAACCGCGCTCGTATCCTTGGACGTGTACTGATTGGGAATGGGATGTTGGACGCCGGCAACGCTCACTGGCAGGAGATGTGTAGTAAAGCACCTCTGGAGTGTTCCTGCTGGCATGTTCTACAGTCAGATGTGTTCTAGAGGATTTCATACAGCCAATATCACATATTTTGTCTATATACTATAGATTAAATAAGGCTTCTTACATATATATCCTATATATGTAAGAGAACTGGGAGAGTTTCATCTGAAAATGTGTATTGTAGGATCTATGGAATATACCTGGTACTAATCATGATGTGTTACCTGCAGCCCTTGGATGACAAACTGCTCTTCTGACCTGTATGAAATATCTTGGATTACATGTTTTAGAAGTACCATTATTTTGACCTTACACTTGATCCAGACTTACAACAACTGATCTTTTTCCTTGTGAACAGATTGGAAATCATAAAATGTTGTGATCAGCTAATGTGCAGGCATCTCAGCCATCCATTTGGAATATCAGCTTGATCCAGACTTCCAGCTTTTGACACTTCTGTCCGCTTCTGACATGGGGTGGATTCCTCTCACTACTGGGAGTGGTTGTAAGATAGACAGGGTATCGTAGCGCCAACTGATCCAGACTTTTTAAGAACTAGTCCTGTTGTCAGAAGTCTGTACAAACTATGGGAGTGTTTAGCCCAGCACTCGCACAAATGCATGGATACAGCAGGGGTTCGCTGTCACTATCCAAACATAGCACAACTGGATCTAAGGTCTTCTGTGTTCAGAGATCCTGTACAATAATGCTTCTAGACATGTAAACATATACACTACATGCATATATGTTATATTTGGTACACATTTATATATGTGCACCATCAAACTTAGAGGTTTGGTAAATGTTTCCTTTGTGTAAGATAAACAATAAAAGTGCTACATGAACAATGCAGACCAAGTATTAGCTATGAAAACCCTTCCATCTGTTCATCTGCCTCACAGAAAGCTATCCATGTTTCTATCTGTATATATACTGTGTGTGACTGTGTGTGTCTGTGTGTGTCTGTGTGTGACTGTGTGTGACTGTGTGTATCCTTCCGCTGTCATACTACTATCTGTTAACCTGGTTTGTTTTCTTCTGCAAGACATTCTGTGAGATTTTGCAGCAGAAATGAATGCTGTCTGCTGTGTTTTTAAGAAACAGTCCTGTTGTCAGTAGTCTGTACAAACTATGGGAGTGTTTAGCCCAGCACTCGCACAAATGCATGGATACAGCAGGGGTTCGCTGTCACTATCCAAACATAGCACAACTGGATCTAAGGTCTTCTGTGTTCAGAGATCCTGTACAATAATGCTTTGTTAACTGGTTTGTTTTCTTCTGCAAGGCATTCTGTGAGATTTTGCAGCAGAAATGAATGCTATCTGCTATGTTTCAGGATATTTGTCAACATATTAGACAAAACATTGGAAAGATCTCAGCAACATGAATTATCATTGTCTACTATACTCCTTTAAATGTTCCCTAATTGTGTGTATTCATGTTATTAAAATTAAGGGTAATTTATTGACATCTGTAAACTTACACTTACACTAGTTTTTATTTTAGAAGTTTTTATTATTGGAGTACTTTGAATATTAGAACTTGAATAATCCAATGGAAACCATAGCAATACTGAAAAGTTACCCTTCAATCAGATAAATGGCAGGACTATATGTGCTGGAAACAAACATGTTATTTCAAAGATTGTACATTTTTTAAAATACATATAATAACATTTAGGTATACTACATGTAAAATAGAGCTGCCAGTAAATAGGTGTGGGTGCCACTAAGAACAACAGTTATTCAAAAGGGCCGTTTTTGCCAGACAGTTGAGAACTACCGTAGTTGGGAAATTGATTGCTTCTGCCTCGCCAAGGAGAAGCAATCGATACACCATAGAAAGAAGATGCAGTGGCAAATAGTGAGTATTACTGTAACCCCAACCTTTATCCTAACCCTCCCTTTGCATTACTCTAACCCTACCTTTCCATTACCCTAACCCTACATTTCCATTACCCTAACCCTTCCTTCCCCACAGCCTGACCTTAAGATCCCTTTCCTTGCAGCCTAACCCTAAGACTCCCTTCCCCGCGACCTGATCCTAAGACTCCTCAACTCGCAGCCTTACCCTAAGAATCCCCTCTCTGCAGTCTGACCCTAAGACTACGACTCCCTAAATACTCCCCTATAGGGCTGCTGTCAGAAGTTGTGGGGCCCAGGACACATAATTGGTGGCAGCTCACGGGTGGGGCCCCAAAAACCTATGTTAACAGCTGGCTGATACACAGGTAATTTTTCCCTGTGCATTAGTACACTAATGTTGGCGGGCCCTATCAGCTCCAGGCTTGCAACAGTAGTCCCGGCTGTTCCCCCCCTATAAAACTTACCTGTCCAGTCTAGTGGGACTGTGGCAGTGCAATGGGTATGCAGCAGCAGCAGCAGTTTCCAAATTAATTGGTAAGTATGCCGTGCGACATACTTACCCATTCATTAATAAAATTTGTGGATTAGCGTTATTTTCTAAATAGAGAGACGAACATTTACTTTTGGCTGTCTCTATTTTGGAAACAGCATTTTAGAGGCGGTGACAGCATCCCCAACAAACTAATAGTCAGTCAATTACCAAGCAATAGACTTAAGATGCAACCTTCATAGAGCTAACAGGAGGGAACAAGGCAAGAAGGATGGCTTATAAAAGGACTTTGGGGCTGATCCAGAGCTACGCTGGCCCGAAATATGGCCAGCGTAGCTCTGGTGCACTCCCCGTCACTACCCCTGTGTGAGTGTAGTTACACACAGTTACGTCGGCTAAAGGTTACCCTAACTTCAGCTGGCATAACTGTGTGTAACTACGCTCACAAAGGAGCGTAACCTCCCTAACTCAGCCCTCCCTTCCTAATTACCCTCCCTCCATCCGCCCAGCTTCCGTAACTACAGCATAGTTACGGAGCTGCCCGCCCCTTCGTCCGTAACTGTAGCTGTAGTTACGCACGCTAGATCCATGGCTCACAGAGCTCACAGAGCCATGGATTACACCGGGCAAAATATGCCCAGCGCATGCGCAGAACGACATTTCTGCCATTCTTACGCATAGTGCCGCCGTAACTAGTGATCATCTAGAATGAAATAGATATAGGTAATAACCTCTTAAATTAAAGCTAAGTGCTTCTGTTACTTCCAGCTCCTGAGAAAATGAAGCAATGTTTCCAGGGTTTCCAGATCATATCTATGGCACCCACTAGTGGTGGATGCTGACTGCAGTTATATGGACAAATCACACATCTCTAAGCATGTATAGTGTGGAAAAGTCAGCTCAATCCGATCAAAATGCTCCTAAATGTAGAGAAACTAAGAACATAGGGCTGGATCCAAAGTTGCTAATCACCTGGCTAGTGCTTCCACTTTGCAGATGAAAATCAATTACAGGGCAGCAGTTACTGGACTCAGTTTTAGTACAGGCTTGACCAGTCTGATGCGCTCCAGGTGTGAAACTACGAGTCTCAGCATGCTTTGTCAGGTATTATCTATGCCTGAGCAGTTAAATCATGCTGGGACTCGAAGTTTCACAACACCTTTGGAGCCAGGCCTGCTTTAGTATGAGACTTTGCTGAGTTGAGTTTCCCAGCATGCTTAGCATGACTCTTTTTGAATCATTTGAATGCAAGAATTGCTATTACGTATACCTCTGGCAGTCCACTACACTGCACTGCAGGCTTCTGGGTGAGACCATATTGCAGCAATTGGATGTGCCCCTTCCATGTGACCCACTTGTAATTTCTCTGGCCCTTGAAATAGGCTGCTACTTTGAGCATGGGTATTATTTTGATCATTTTGGCCCAAAGCTATTTAACCCTTGCTAAACTACAGCTACTTATTCAAAATGATAACAAAATATAGCTGTGCTCACTTTGCAATCAAATTTCATACACAAAACCTTATTGAGCCTGACAAATTGCATGTGAGTCATATATAAGTGACCCGCTCTGCTGATTCCAAATACAATTGAAGAAAAAATCTAAATTCAGAGTGTGACTGATGGATGGGAGGCAGGCAAAGAGTCCTCTAAGGTCTGTAGTTAAATCTCTGTCAGATTGGTCAGGCAACATACTGACCCTCACCTCCAGGACACTAGTTGAGCTAAATTAATTACTAGTAAGTAATTAGGCTTTTTCTATTCACCAATCAGATTAATTGAGTAATCAACTCAATGGGTCTGATTTTTTTTAGATAACGTAAAAAATGTACTACGCATGCGCAGTAGGAAAAACCGCTAAACACCGGTTCTAATCTGCATACAGCCCTTTATTTCTTAGATACAAATACGGAGGCAATTGCTTTTGTTTAACCACTGTCCACACAAAGAAAGCAACCGTCAGACTTTTCAGTGCCATGGCTTTACCCATTTACCACCATTACCAAGACATTGGGCCTGATCCAGAATAACGCCCGCCGTCGCTAGGACGGCGGGCATAAGCATAAGATCGACTTTTCAGCCGGCAACATCCTGGATCGGGAGTACGTAGCAGCGCTGAAGTTAGGGTAGCCCTCAGCCGGCGTAAGGAAGGGGCCATACGCCCGCACAGGGGGAGTGTCAGGGTAAGTGAACGCTGATACGCTGTGCTTTAGTAAGCACA
>WWET01000359.1:484004-495832 GCA_011038615.1 Limnodynastes dumerilii
GGGAGCGTATGGCCCCTTAGCACGCCCCCCCGCCCTCATTTACATGCCTCCCCCCGCCCACCAGTAGTAACGTCAGCGTAGGGACGCTGGAGGACGTCCACTCCAGCGTCCCTACGGCGCTACTATGGACGCCCGATCGTAGCGACGGCGGCCGTAGCTCTGGATCAGGCCCTTGGTGAGTATATAAGCAATCTCTCTTATAAATGATCCATAATAAAGTAGAGATCTTTTCCTCTGCAGTAATGTACTAGAACAAGAGATTTGATACCTTTTTATTTGGCGTTGATAATTCTATCTTTGGATTTAGTCCAAAGGTAGTGATTTGTTATAGTTTACACTGCCATAAGCTTGCCTTAAATCAGTCGTGCGGATCAGCGGTCAGTGTAGGAGCCCCCTCCCACACTGTACAATTACCATGCTTCCCCCCGTCCAAAGTTCCGTTGCTATACTTGCTTCGCTAGTGTTACTATCGTAACCCTAGTGTAACATCTGGAGGTCACATGCCCTCCAGTCAAATCAGGCCGCTTACGCACCTTGCGTGGCCTGACGTTCTCAGGTCTGGATCCAGCCATTTATTTCTTACCTTTTTTTCTATAATTGTGTTCTTATTATTGCTTTGAAATTTTAAATGTTCAGTAAACTTTGTACTAGCTTCTGGTATTGTATTGTTATTATTACTACTATTTTGCAGGTGCATTTTATTCATTTGTTCTCGCTTGTTATTAAATATAATTGTACATTTTTTTTATTACACCCACAGAAATAGGATTGAACAATTATTTATTTTTCCTTACTTACACAATGTGTGTACTTCTTTACTGGGCTTCTTTTTATTTTTTTGCTCTGAGTCAAATGAGGTGAATTTCATTTTGTATACAAATTACCTTCACTAATCTGGATTTCACTGTCCAGTCATCTGTTGGCTTCTCCTCCTGAGGAATTTTCTTGTAAGCATTTGCCAAGACTTGCTTCTCTTTGAACAAACCTTTCAGCTGCAGAAAAAGACATAAAACAGATTTATAATAAAATGGAGATTTTCATGGGAGAAGGGAACCTGACTTGGTTTATTGATATAATAAGTATATTCACAAAAACAATGTACCTTATTGTTATACCTAAAAATACTAAATACCTTATACAACACATGATCTATCAACAAAACCATTGTGCCATCTATTAGTTAGCCAAAAAGATCCAAAATACAGAAAGACAAAAATAGTGAGGTTGTTGGTGCTAAAAGGTGTCTTCTTCTTAAATGATTGTGGTGCACTCCATTGTGTGTTTTGTGGCAGAAATTAGTTGAAAAGATCATGATTTTAGAAATAAGTACACAGTGGGGCACTCTATAGAGTTCTGCATATTTTGGGTGCATAGTGTGGTTAAAAGGAAGTGTGCACAAAACAAACATAATTTCCTTACGATAATCAGCATCAGCCTAGGGCAGAGGAACATCCTCCTAGCTTCTGTAATGTGTGTGGATGTAATTGCACCACAATCAGACAAGTGCAAGTCAATACACCTAAAACTGTCCCAAACGCTTTCTTTTCCACAGAACATTGGATGTAAGCATGACACCTTTGGTCTAAAAGTGCCGACCTCTTAGTCTGCATACAAACAACCATTGCACACGTCTGCATCTGTCTGCCAGTGGTGAGCCCAGGTGCACAAAAGGCCTCACAAGATGTCAATATCATCAACTTGACAGACCTTCTACTCATACACCAAGTTTCACCCTTGCATGGTGCCCACAACTCTATGTAAAGCCCTGAATGTTGCATCAGTATAACATGCCTTTCATGCACCTGTTTTTGCATTAACCTATAAATTGATGTGAGCAACTTCCATTTTGTGTGTATATTGTATTGGCATGTAACATTACCGTGTAAACGCTTACCTGTTCAGTAACCATCTTGTGCTGTTGTTTTAGTGTCTCATTGTCCACTTGCAGGACTTGAACTACCTGCTCATTTACTTTAGTCTGTTTCGAGAGGTTCTATACAAAGATAAAACAGATAAATAGACTACTGGAGACAATAAGGAACATTTATTAATAAGCCCAGGATTCTTAGGTTCTAACCTATTCTTATCTTTTCCAATTACACAAAAAAATTCAGTTCCCTTTTATGTTTTATGTACCTGGGAATAACATACTTAATTTCTACAGGACCTAAAATTACAAGCTGGCAAATCTCCCACAATGGACTAGAGTCTATGATTGAATGCCCTGATGCCTAGCCATACTGTAAATTCTAGTGTTACTAGGAACTGGGTGGGACTTGATGATGTAATTTGTGTCATCAAGCCCATCCCCATCCCTAGTAATGAATAGTGGCATTGATGGACAGGGGGCGGGACATCAGGTCACGATTTGCCTAAATTGTGTCCTCAAGCCCCATCCCCCATATCAACATTTATCTCTTACCTGTGTCTTTCACAAATAATACACAGGTAAACAGGTACACTGGCGGTCTTTAGGCTCGCAATAGGGTACTGGCCATTACTTTCATTATATGCCTAATGCTAAATAAAGATTTCTGAGATGTTACACCACATCATCGCTGGGGTCGGAAACCCAGCACAGCTGCTAGCGGGAGACAACAGCCCAACAGCCCGACACTTTGCCGCCAAACGGGGGTCCACACTGTGAGCATTTCTCAACTAGGACGCCAGAAATCGGTGAATAAGCCCAGGCATCCTCATCAAAAACTGTAAGACTGTTTTCATTTCATTTCTACCGCATTAACGCTGATGCGTAATAAGGATTGGGACAGCAACATTGTATCTTAAAATACTCTGACTGACATTCTAATATCGGAAAAACAGGACTGAATTTGTTATATTGTATGGTGCCTACTCTTTGAACATTATTAAGATCCCAGCGCTAAGATTTGTATCACATATTGTACTACTAGCTTACTTTGGAATGATCTATACCGTTCCCTGAGATATAAGTGAAGGCTGCAGAGGGATAAGCGCTCCACTGTTTACCTTATTACTTTTGATGTAATATTTTTGTGTATTTTATGACAGCTTTTTGGAAAATGTGGGGCTTTTGATTATGGTGTTAGGTATAATATTTTTGTGTATTTCAGGACTGTTTTTTGGAAATTGTGGGGCTTTTGATTATGGTGTTAGGTGTAATATTTTTATGTATTTTATGACAATTTTTTGGAAATAGCCCTGTGCTCTATAGCAGAAATAACTTTGCTTGGGTTTGTCTAAGCAGTCATTTAAGCACGTACCTTTAGAATATCTTGCAGCTGGTAGAGGGAGGCCAGAGTTTGGTTCTTCTCTTCTTGTAATTCCACATTGCGTTCTTGGCATCCTGTTAAAAATTACAAAAAAAAGACTGTATATAAATGTCTGAAAGACCGCATTTACGCAATCTACGTGAGGCAAAGAAACGTAGATAAGGTAAAAAATGTACTACGCATGCGCAGTAGGAAAAACCGCTAAACACCGGACGTATATGTTATACATCCGGTAGTCTGCATACGGCCCTAAGTAAGAACTAACTTCCTAAGAATTATACATAGATATTCTCGTTTCACAGAAATCACAAAACGCCTCACTCCATTTGCATTCTTTGCAGGAGACAACTATATATATATATATATATATGAGAGCACACAATTACAGTCATGCAAAAGAGACATCTAACCACACCAGTGTGACACATAATAAATATGGAATAAATGTCTTCACTCATGAGTTTAAGGTCATTACAACAATGAATTTTAGAACAGCATCTCAGAAATGAGAATTTAGAACATTTGGATAAGAACACTTAGGGCCAGATTTACTAAGCTGCAGGTTTGGAAAAGTGGAGATGTTGTCCATAACAACCAATCAGATTCTAGCTGACATTCTCCACTGTGTAATAGGAAAGTGAGAGCTAGAATCTGATTGTGGCTATGGGCAACATCTCCACTTTAATTAATCCTAACAGAGGAGGCTGGTTTCCTGGGAAACGTTTTCTTGGAATAATAATACCAAGTGAGTGTCATTGGCCAAATTTGCAGTAAATGTGTGATTTTATTTGTTTAAAAAGGACTCAACCGATCAGACATTTTTTGACATTTTTTTACAATTTGAATTGACAATCAGATATGTATACAGTATACCCGATTTTAGCAAGATCTTACATTATCTAATCGTTTGATTGGTAAAATTAAACGGTTTAAAAGATGTGATCAAATGATTCTGTGTACTTTACAACAATCAGGCAATTAGACATGTCGTTACAGTGTTCACACCTGAGCGACATCGTTCCAAACACTCATTTATCATGTGATTGTAACAATAGTCGTTTGAAAACTTTGGTGTGTACCCAACTTTAGTCATTTTGTTGATGAATGTCACAAATAATTTATGCTGTGTTAAGAGCAATGGGACATCCTTTTTATACTAGAACATGGCATCTAATAAATTCCTCTCTATAGATGACTACAGAAAAAAATATTATTATATAATAATATAATGTATTTTGGTTCATTTATAGATGGGGCAAGTGTACAGGTTATTGTTTGTACAAAAGTCATTTGAATGTAAATACTAATGTTGATCATGAGCCTGCCACATCTGCTGCCTCTTTTCTATCTGCCTAGAAATAAAAGGATTCTATGAAAATGAATGGGACGTCCAACCTTTAATTGTCTTATCCAGTTGCTGCAGAAACACCTCACAACGGGTACACTTATGGCTGTTAGCTGCAGATTGTGGGCCTTTGGGACTCCAACATTTCATTACACCCTGAGAAGCTTGCCCGACATTATGGAAGGAGCCCTTCTCGTTCTTCTCTTGCATCTCTGCCAACTGGAGAATTCAAAAGGTTAAATAAAAGGAGCATTTGAAGGTATAATTAGGAAATATAAACCTTGATGTCACAAAATAGTAAACAAAATGGCTATAAAACATATCTATGCTGTGTAATACGTGTAATACTGAGCTGCATCCACAATTACAGAAATGATGCCAGAATAGTTGTTGGTCACTCTACTTAATAACTATTGGGCCGGATCCAGAACTCTGGCCGACAGGGGACTTACGTGAGTCATTTGCGTAAGTCCCCTGTCAGCAGGGGTGTATCTATGGGTCCAGTGCCCCTGGCAAAGTAAGGGATTGGTGCCCCCCGTTACCTGTTACTCCCATCATGTGCCTCCAGCACCTCCCCCCCATTACTCCCATCATGTGCCTTCAGCATCCCCCAGTACTCCCATCATGTGTCTCCAGGCTCCAGCTAAACTAGGCAACACTATCTCTTAGTGACATTGCTGGGCGGTGCCCCCCTTTGGCTGGCGCCCCTGGCGGGTGCCATCCTGGCCACAGGGTAGATATTCCTCTGCCTGTCAGGGAACATCGGCGCAAAGTTACAAAGTTACATACATTAGTTCTTATGATGACTAATGTATGTAGCTTTGTAACTTTGCGCAGATGTTCCCTGGGCTGACCCCTCACTTACGGCTCTATCCCTGCCATATAGGCGGGGATAGCCATTTAAATGAGGGGGCGGGGGAAGCCCTATTACGACCGCAGACCTAACCATAAAAGTTAAGGTAGGAATCTGGACACGTAAAAGTGCCCAGATTTCCTACCGACATCGGAGAATGCAGGGGACGGACGCGCACTCCCCGCTACGGGAGCGTAACTACGGACCCCCGGACGCACGTAAAGTGTGCGGGGGTCTGGATCTTCATCTATGTACCTTTAACTCCAATGAAGAATTTTTAATTTCCAACTCGGTCTTCTCCATTCCCCTAATCTTCTGGAGATGCCTCATTGCTTGTTCCCTGCAATAGAGCCAGGAAGTATTAACAATGTGAGACCCTGGGAACTACAACTAATGATTCCAAGTACTGAAACCCTGTTGTGTAAAACCCCAGCAACACTAGATATGGTGACTGTTTCCTAAATGGTATAATATTTTTATGTTATATCTATTTTTTATATCACTATCATATTACACAGTGCTTTAAAATATTAAACAAACATTTTAATATAAAACTGGGTAATAGCAGACAAAGTGTCCTGACCATATACTGTACTTACATCAATTTTATAGGATTTTTTTAGGGTTTGATACAAGGTAAATGTGATAACTGAATATGGAAAAAGACATGTAAGTTTTATGGTGGGAAAAACCCAGTAATTGACAGTTGCCTGTCATTGTGCTATAGGAAAGTTGTTTTTTTTACATAGTAAAACTATAAGAATTGTTGAAAGCCAATAGCTATATCGAATAATGAAGAAATACAATATTTTTTATCAAATATTATCCAGAACATTGAATGTGTTTATTAGAAGAGTAGTCTTATTAGCAGACTAGATTAGAAGGATAAAATTAGAAGGATAAAAGCTGTTACCTAAAAAACCAGACAAATGTCAAAAATTTCCCTGCCATTGCTGATTACAGAATCTCCCAGGTCACCTTATCTATATACAACGCCACCTGGCTTGTGGGAGACAAAACGTCTATCGTAATGGCTAATTAGCCATCTGACTGCCGCCCCCACCGTGGGGAATTCCCCTGGAGGATCTTTACACCGTGGGGCTGAATCAGAGATGCAATTACACCTTGTTTTAGGTGCAAGTGTACAGCCGGGCTAAACCATTTTTCAAAGTTAGGGGTGTTAATTAATTTAAAATCTTTTGCATGCAGGGAAAATACATAACTTTTACACATAGAACTAAAATACTGCATAGTTATATGTTTATTCTATGAAATGGAGTTGAGCTAAGAAACTTCACCTCCTAATTTTAATTCTGGTTTCACAATGTAAATCTGCCTCCCCTTGCAATTTAACTTGGTAAAAAAGGTGGAAGTGCAACTCTGAATCAGCCCCCGTGGTTTAAGCTTAGAACTACACGTAGTGCTTACATTCCATCTCCAGCGAGCACCGACGGCTACACCAGAACGGTTGGCACGGGTGCTGCCGGAGATCAAGGACCTGATTCAGAGCTGCGCTTCTGTCTATTTTTCAGACGGAAGCGCAGCCAAAATGTCTACTAGGGGCACATGTTGCAATTTTTTTTTTTCTTGTGGGCACTCTCATTTTTTTTAATGATAGGGACAGGGTATTTGTATTATTTTATTAACATTATAGGGAGGCACTTGGGACGTTTTACATTTTTCTTTTTTTGAAGGGCACGGTATTTATATGTTTTTATAATGGCATGGGCATGGAATGCTTTTGGGCCATGGCATGCTGCCGATAGTAGTGCTACTACCGCAAGCATGCCTTGTCATTCAAGCATGCCCGGCCGGGCCGTTCTTTATTTATTTCTTTTCAGCGCTTGCGGGTTGCGACGGAGGGGGTAGTGGGGGAAGGGGTTAATTTTTTTAACATTACAAATTAAAATAAGCTGTGCGGCCGGAGCAATTTTTTTGGGGGGGGAAATACAGTCAATTCAGAGGTGTGTGTTTCTACTGAAACACTCACCTCTGAATAGCACGTTTTAGCGGTTGCGACTTCCGCATCCGCTAAAACTCTGAATCAGGTCCCAAGTGCGCACCTGCACATCATACAGGTTATATCTCTGGACCCTGCAGCCGGCTTCCCCTTAAAGTACTACTAGCAATCTGCTAATAGTACTTAATAAAGACTTCTGATGCTCTGCACTATTTACATCTTTTTATTTTCCACAAACAGCGCTGGGCAGTAATATTGTTCTGAGTAATTAAACACAGACTCATATAAGTATTATTGACACTGCATATAGCACTGTTCATATGTGCTAAACTTAGACACTATGGACCTGATTCACACTTAAGAAAGTTCTAAAAATAGGTGAAATATGACTCCCCTGCAATCAACATGGTTTAGCCCAGGAGTGACTTTAAGTTCTTATTTTAAGAAAATTATTAAGTGTGAATCAGGTCCTTTCTGTCTATTCAATTCTGGCGGATGCAACAATAGTTTCTACCTTCGCTATAGCTGGTTTGAATTTGGAAACCCCGTTTACATCTTTGTGAACTGTTTGGATAATTGTCCTTTACTGTGGATTGGATTTAAGTTGAAGATATCTCTCTCTCTATACAAATATAAATTTACAAATTCAGAGCTTATGAACACCTAAGAGACTCACTGCAACTATTACTAGCAAAGCTCCATTTCAGTTTTGAATGAAATTCATGCTGCCTGATCAACAACTTTTATTGTATGCAGAGGTTTATTGTGTATTTTTATTATTGATACTTAAATAGCACTGTGATAGTAAAGCTGGTCAGTGTCTGTGTGCAGTAAGCAATTCAAAGATATATCCCTGCATGCAAAGAATACAAATAAATTAATTCCCCCTGCAATCAACATGGTTTAGCCCAGTAGTGACTTTAAGCTCTTATTTTAAGAAGGTTCTTAAGTGTGAATCAGGTCCTTTCTGTCCATTCAATTCTGGCGGATGCAACAATAGTTTCTACCTTCGCTATAGCTGGTTTGAAATCGGAAACCCCGTTTACATCTTTGTGAACTGTGTGGATAATTGTCCTTTACTGTGGATTGGATTTAAGTTGAAGATATCTCTCTCTATACAAATATAAATTTACAAATTCAGAGCTTATGAACACCTAAGAGACTCACTGCAACTATTACTAGCAAAGCTCCATTTCAGTTTTGAATGAAATTCATGCTGCCTGATCAACAACTTTTATTGTATGCAGAGGTTTATTGTGTATTTTTATTATTGATACTTTTATTCCCTCCTTTTTTATTGCTATAATAATATTTATACTCCTGAAGCGCTTCTTATCTTCTTTTTAATTAAGTTTTTTGGGACCCATCCCCTTTCCGAAGGGGAAACCTATATATATATTTTAATTTGCAAACATTTACATAAAATTGCTAGCGCTACTACTACTTTTCTAAATGTCAAAAACATTAGGGTGATTTTACACCAACAGTAAGTGACAATCTGATATATATTTTATAGGTAAGCAGTAATATTAATAACTTACTTCTCGTCAACTTGCTTCTGTAGGGAGGCGACCAGTTGTTCAAGTCTGACCTTTTCAGTACTGCATTCTGTGTACTATAAAGAGATAGAGAGCATCACATGAACAGCATTGTAATATCTCAATCCACTAAAATTTACTACAGAAAAAATTGAAACTCCCAAAATGTGCATTATTCACTACCATATACTCTAAATGACCAGTTATATATTACCTAAATATCACATCCACAAGTGTTCTTAAACATTCCCTAAAAAAAATGATTATTGTTTGGCTCCCTCTTGCTAGGAGAGTTTTACCGTTTGATTTTGGAACACAGCAGAGTATATTTACATTTGGGGTATGATGATGGTTATGCATCAGAACGCACTAATAAATAATGATTCTCAATTGTGCAAAGTATCCCATTCTGGCAGTGGGCCGAGATGACCCGCCATGTATACTGTGTGTATGCATGGTGTATGGGGGCAGGTATTTAAATCACACAATATGAGCTAGGCTAAGCTCTTATGTACAGTCATTAAACATGGCTGATGACTGCAAACCCATCAACAGAATTACCAAAGGGCAGCCTGTTGTGTATATGTAAATATTTACCTCTCAGCTATATCCCATCTATTTTGTTCTCAGTCTCAAGCAAGAAATAGCTGTTTTAGAAATGGAGACAGCCAAAAGCTATTTTTTTTTTAAAACGGCATGATTACCTATTCATTTTTGGAACCTGCCACTCGCTGGACCCGTAGCACCGCTGCCAGCCGCAGACCCCATCGGAGTGGTGAGTAACCTTTCTGGGGACTTTTAGGGTTAGGCTCTGGGGAAGGAAGGATTAGGTTCTGGGGAAAGGATGGTTAGGGTCATGGAAGGGGTGGGTTAAGGTTAGGATCAGCCTGCGGTTAGGGGAGTTTAGATTAAGGCAGCGGGGATGGGACACTTATGGTCAAGATGTAGGGAGGGGAGTCCTAGGTTTAGGCTATAGGGAAGGGAGTATTAGGGTTAGGCTGTGGGAAGTGGAGTGTTAGGATTAGGCTGCTGGGAAGGTGTCTTAGGGTTAGGCTGCAGGGAAGGGAGGGTTAAGGTCAGGCTGCAGGGAAGGGAGGATTAGGGTCATGGAAGGGGAGTGTTAGGGTTGAGGTTAGATTTTATACCTACCATTCAGAGCACTGTGTTTGGTGCGTTGTGGATTTATTGGTTTGCTATCGAATTTCCAGCCAATTCGGAACAGGGCCGTTATCAGTGGAGACCCACACCCCATTTATCTATGTGCATGCATCTTAAAGTCTTTCATATATATTTACACATTTTCTGCAGATAAATTGTGTTAATACGTTAAAGGACATAGTAGACTCTATTTTACTGTTTCTAGCACATGTCAATGTGTCAGCACTGTTGTAAATAAAGTACTCTATACCTGGTCCCGAGCAGACTCCAGTTCCTGATACTGCTCTTCCAACTCTGTGTCTTTTGTTTTTAGCATGTCCCAGACCTTCTGCAGCTCTTCACGCACAAGTATTAATTCAGAGTCAACTTCCTCCAGTGACACCTGGGTACAGAGTTGTCAATGAAAAACTGATGAAGAAGCTATTTTTCATTGACAAAATAAATGTAGACAGAACAGCTTATAGCATAAAATGTTTGCATTCCAATGGCTCACCTTCATATCTCCAGACTTTTTACTGCCCAAGTCTTCCAGGTCCTGATTTAGATACAGAACAGACATTTTTCAGATATATAGGTACTAGTATCAGAAGCAACAGAGACTTATACAGAAAGCATAAATCAGACTGAAAAAGTTGGAATATTATAGTAAGAGCCGGTCAGCCATAGCCAAGTGAAATATACAGTAATATGCACACACACATACCAGGTGTTAAAAATTAAAGTAAAATCTGATTGAAATCATTCTGAATTGATTACAGTCTATTGTTCATTAGGTGCAAAGCGTTGACATTCGGCCTGTCTAAGTTGCGTTGCATTGGACTGGATTGCACGCTATATTAATATTACCATGTATGTGCAAGAGCCTCCTGGAATTCTGGCATCACTCCCACATTTGGCCACTGAATGGATCAGTAGCAGAAATGATAATATTAATCCTTGTCTTATCCAGGGCAACGGTATGGGTCACAGCACTGCATCAATAGAGGCATCAATGCTGAGACCTATAGAACTGCAACACAGACACTGATGCAGTTTCTCCTGTAGCTTCCCAATCTCCCCCATATCTCACACCTGATGATTACATTGCTGGAGTGAATTACAATAGCGTAGAACATGAGGTGTTGAGGGAGCCTGATAACGGGAAAAGGGAATCCATCAGAAGGACTACACTTCAGATCAGATTAGGCAGATCATAACATGTATTTCTGTTCAATATTCACAAAAGAAAGAGAGGGGAAGGGACCACTTTTAAATGGGAATACTATTAATCAGTCCTAGCAATGGGGGGGGGGTTGGGGTTGGGGACAAGTGTGACGGGCCTCGAGCTTCAGAGGGGCCCCCGGTAATCCACCTGTACTTTTTAAACTGTTCTCCACTGACAACCTGTGTCAAAAACTGGGAGACTTGAGACACGTGATGGAGATACTGGATTGGCTTCAGAGACTTAATGGGGATATTGAAGGGGACTGGAGAGACATGATGGGGGACAGATGGGCTGCAGAGACGTGATGGGAAAATTGGGGGCTGCAGAAACATGATGGGGATACTGGGGGGCTGCAGAGACATGGTGGAGCTACTGGGAGACTTGAAACACATGATGGGGATACCGGGGTGGGATTCAGAGGCATGATGGGGAAACTGGGGGGCTTGAAGACATGATGGAGATACTGTGGGGGGAGGCTTGAGACAGATGATGGGGATACTGGGGGGGCTGCACAGGCAT
>WWET01000359.1:496038-506707 GCA_011038615.1 Limnodynastes dumerilii
GGAATACTATTTTTATGGTATGTGCACATGGAGAAAGATTATTATATTATTGGGAATACCGTTTTTTCTTTGGATATATATATATATATATACACTGTACACACACACAAACTGGATAACTTAGTGATTAAAAGGCTGTGCTTCTATTGTATTATTGTTACAAATGTTTTCTGTTTTGTAACTGCTTTGCATTTTGTGACTGTTTTTTTCACTGCATTCAGGTTACAAGAATGTTGAATTTATTGTACAGTGGTCGAAAGGATGCAGTCTGTATTGTATGGTGGCTTGTATGGCATAGCAGTCACTAGGATAATGGCCCAGGTTCACAACACCGGTGACGCGCTCCTCTTCTTTCAGTGTTCCCCCGGCAAATTACATATGTCATGCCAGGGGACACATTTATAACCTCGGACACGGCACCCTCTAACGTCATGCCATGCCCGAGGTTATAAATGTGGCCTCTGGCATGACCTACGTCATTCGCCGGGAGAACACTGAAAGAAGAGGAGCGCGTCACCCGCCCTAGCACAGCAGCAGTCCAACTGATCGGCGCCCGTCAACATACAGGACAGCAGAACTGTGAGTACCATCTATATTTATATTGTGTTGTTTTGACTGTTAAAAATGTAATTTGTCTGTTTTTTATTTTTATTTTTTTAAATCGTCATGCATTTTTGGAAATGTATTTTACACAGGCCATAAGTTTTGTAAGGACATTAAGGGTGACAACCTAACTAAACACCTAAGGGGAACAGCTGATTAACTATTAATACCGGGACGGACATGGAGTTAACTATTAATATACAGAGACGGACATGGAGTTAACTATTTAGGGACCTGAGGGAATGGAGGCTTATCTATTTAGGGACCTAAGGGAGCATGTACTATTATTACTAGGAACGGAGGGCACATATTTCTTTAATTAGGTGCATGAAGAATTTTTTTTTATTTACACTGTAACGGACACAATATGCTGCCGACAACATGCCATTAACCCCAGGCATGCTGTCGCTTAGAGTACTATAAGGCAAAGCACGCCCTGCAATACATGGGCATACTTTGCCTTATAGTACTATAGGCAGCTACATGCCAAGGGTGAAGAGCTTGCTGTGACAGCCATTTTTTTTTTTTAACACATTTTATCATTTTTTTCACAGGTCATGGAGGCTTATTAAAGCAAAGTGTGTGCCGATTTCTATAAAAATCAACACTCACCCCAATGAGAATTAACTCGGGAGAGTGGACAGCAAATCCCTGGCGATTTGCTGAATCTCCCCCTTAGTAAATCCAGAGATTTACTCATGATTCACTCATGCAAAAAATCCCCAGAGAGATTTAAACACTGGCAATTTAAATCTCCACTTATCTCTCACGAGTTTGTGGAGATTTTGCTTTAGTAAAAATCGCTGGTAAACTACTGCAATATCTGGCGATTTTACTCAATTCGACCTTAGTAAATGAGGCCCGTAATCTCTTCCCTATACAGACTTCTGTTAGCAGATATTCTTTTGCCTCCAGAAATATGTGGAGGCATGATGGAAAGACCTCATAAATCCACCAACAGAGGAAGAGTGGTCAAGAATCTTGCTTATGCAGTCTCTCTGTGATAGAGACCCAGATTAAAATTCAGACCAGATGGTACACTACCCCAAAATCCTGCATACCTTTTTACTTCAAATGCCATCATCCTGATGGCATCGCAATGGTGCTACAGGTATGATGGCCCATATCTGGTGGTAATTTTAATCCTAAACAACAACTTGGGTGGCCAGGATCCTATTCCTAGACTCCAAACAATTCGCAAACTCAGTTTTGACTACTCCATAACCTTCTTAACAAGTCCCAACCATCCTCTAACTGTCAATGGGCTGGATCCAGACCTTGTTAAGTGCATGAACTTAGTTACTCAAGGGCTAAACCATGTTGATTGCAGGGGAGTCATATTTCATCTGTTGCAAACAATATTAGAGTTGAGAGGTGATGTTTCCTATCCCAAGTCTAAATAACAGTGTGATAGTAAAGCTGGTCAGTATCTGTGTGCTGTAAGCAATTTAAAGATATATCCCTGCTTGCAAAGAGTACAATTAACTTGGCTCCCCCTGAAAATCAACATGGTTTAGCCCTTGAGTAACTAAGTTCATACACTTAACAAGGTCTGGATACAGCCCAATGTCTTTTCCCACAGTCCTCCCTTTCTACTCTTTTTCCTCCATAACTTATTCCTTGCCTTTCTCTCTGTGCTCTCTAACGTAAGTTGCCTTTTATTGAGATATGCTGAGAATACACTACAGCTTTCTTTGCATTATGTTATTTGGACTTGTTCACTTGCTTATGCCAATCTCCTCCACACAAACAGTCCACTGTTAAGGTGATGTACAATAAAAAATAAACAAAAAATGTATACTGAGACCCATAGAACTGCTAAAGATTGGACAGGCCTTGATGACATAAATCACTTGATCAACCCTGCATACTGTCTGCTTTTTCACCCCTCCAGAATCTCCTGGAAGGAAGAAATAAAAAGTTGGCAAGTGTATATTCATATAAAGAAGATACGTTCAGTTGGATGCGTATGCATAAAGTTTAGACAGAGGAAGACAATCTTATTTCCCTGACCCATTGGATACTGACCAGTGTACTACTACACTGTTATTTGCAATGATGTCCTTTACAACCCTTTCAGTATTCATAAAATGTCCCACTGTGCCTGAGCCCTTTGTGAAGCTCTTTTAGTGGTACTGACTGTGTGCGCAGGTCTTGGTGATATTCTGGATTTACATTATCTGTTCACATTCTTGGATTGCATCTTGCTATTTTTTTTCTTTTTTTAAATAAAACTATTTTTTGCTTTCACACCACATTGGCTGTGTTGGACTTTATTTATTAATATGTATTTTTAATAATGGAGTGAGGTGTATTGGCATTTTTCTGTCAGGTAGAATATTCATCAGTCAATCCAATCATTGACATCCGCACAGTAGAAATGGTTTACAGTGTCTCACCTTTTTCAGTGTAAATATCATGGCATCTTTCTGCCTCTTGGCTTCTCTTTCTCTTTCCAGTTGCTGCTCCAGGCTATGGATTTCAGACCTGGCATCCTCCAAAATTGACCTGAGCGATGGTACAATTTTTCAAGCATTAAAGACATCCCCACATAATAAGAGATTGTGGACCTTAATCACAGATCCGTTTTCACGTGGAGTTGCGTGCGTATTTTTAGGTACGTTTTAACTGCGCATGCGTAGTAACTTTATTTACGTAAGTTATGTTGAATATACATACGTAAGTGCTTTAGGCACGGACATGTGAATCACACTTGGGGACATATGTATGGAGGGGCAGGGTTGAAATATGTACCTGAAAAGTTACGTGAAAGAGGGTGGTTGGAGGCATTGAAATGAGTGTTTGAGGGCGGGGTTACATAGAATCGCACGTACGGCATACATATACGCACGTAAGTACACACGTAAGGTAACAGGTGGTCTATGGAGGTGTAAGTGTACGATTGCATGGCCGTGAGAGGGGAGTGTCATGGCTGTTGGTAAGTGTTTTTTTGCAACATATGTGTGTATAATTGCGTACTTTTAAAAAACAGATCTGTAAATAATATATATATTTACACACACACACACACACATATATATATTTCATACACATTTATGCTATATCCAGTGCAGGACAGCATCACCTTATGGGGGATATGGGGGATATTTCATTTCATTGAATATTTCATGAGCTCTTGAGGCACACAATATTTCAAAACCGCAAATAATATAAATATAAATGTGTCCTGTGGGTACCCCTTAAGTTTTTTGTGCTCAGCGGCTACAGTAATAGGCGGGAATCAATGCACTTTGCACTTATTCTTGTCTTTGCATCTAACTGAATGGTCCCCCATTAGTCCAGGAATGTCTGTGATTAGCTGGCCAGAAAGATATATGTCCAAGAGCACACTGGTGATGACAGGAGTCATGGCTGTGTTTAATCTGCATTTATTTTAATGTTGATGAGACTTAAACCTCACTTATTTTGAGTCAATCTTTTCTATTATCTATCTATTTTCTTATCCATTGGTAAATCCAGTGACAGGTCCGGATTCACAGTTACGTAGTTTTCTTCTTACATACGTTGTTTTAAGAATTGAGCTACTACGTGTGTGCTTACGCAATCTACGTACAGAAATGGTACGTAGATAGCGTAAATAAGCTACTACGCATGTGTAGTAGCTCAACAACGTACGCAAGACGAAAACTAGGTAACTGTGAATCCGGACTAGAATTATTAACTTTACAGTCCTAAACACAGCTACATGTTTACTGACCCCTGTGGCTGGATCATGGATTTCTGAATTTCCACTTCACCAAAGAAGTCCTGAAACAACATATAATGTGCATTTGTAAAGAATGTGTCCACTCATCATCTACATCACAGTCTAGTCACTACACTAAATAGAAATGTAAACAGTGACTGTTATTGTTCATATCATTTAGGAACTCCAAAAGTCAAACATTTTACATTTAATATTAAAACAAGAATAAAGTATTAAATAATAATATTGCATATTTAACTATAGCAGTTTGTTGGAATTACAATTACATGTTGTACACTTGATTCATATGTGATATAAGATGTGGCTTAAATTACAACGCTTGAAATATTCAGTTGTGTGTAAACGTTCCGTCATCATACTGGTTTCCTGGTGTTTTATTGGTTTTTATTTTAATCAGCAATGAGTACTGGATATATATTTTAGTTGTTTGGACAGTACAACTTGAATCAGTGATGATATATTTGTTGCCCCATAAATAAAATTATGTTCTCAATTGTTAAATACAGCTATGTTTTTGCCACAGAAATGTATGACAATATTAACTGCAATAAAAACAGAAATGGGATTCCAGTAATATTTCACTACCATGTCTTATGTTGAATTAGTAAAATCTCAGTGAATACCTGACTTCTCCTGGCTTCTGTTAGTCTGGACTCTAGTTCTGTGACTCTGTACTGCAGCATCTCCCGACGATTTCTCTCCAATTCTAGTTGCTGTCTGCACGCATCTAACTCAATCTTAAGGAGGGGTCCATTTTCAGTCTACAGGACACATTAGTGTTATTGTATTGTTTTTCTCTTGTTCATTAGAATCATACAAACGATTAGAAGAAAGGAAGCCATTTCAGGTTGCATGTGCCAGGAACATAGATATACCAACCTTAAGTTGAATATTGAAGAATAAAACCTTTTTTGCATTATTGGCATCTTAAAGTATAATTTCAGTGGGAAAAATCAACCTTTATAAGAGTAAATCTTGAATATAACTACATTTATGAAGGTTTGTGTTCTTAATCTAGTGGTTGATGAACTAAATGCTGGTTTTTGTTGTTTGTCAGAATCATGTTAATCAGAATCAGTGTATAAATGCTATTTATTAATTTATCTTTTTCCATATAAGTACTTTCTTTAAATTTATTTCATTCAGATCCCCAAATAGGACCAGATTGAGAGTAAGGACCGGATCCAGACTTACGTCCTGCACCACCCCACTTATGCATGCAAAGCGGGAGCATGTGCCCTCCAGAAGTTACGTGCATTTTAAGCACGTAACTTCTATCATACGGAACTTAATTCTATACGATAGAAAATCCGCAGTAAAGGATGTGCTTCCCCTCCACCTACAAAGGTGGGAAACATGTAAATTGTACAGTGTGTCAGGGGTATCTCACATATGTGAAGATCAGCGGCAGTACGCACTGCTGATCTGCACGTTTCAGTTAAGGAAGGCTTATGGCAGCGTAACTGCCATAAAGCCCGCACAAGAGGGGGAATGACGGGGAGTTCACTCACCTCTTTCACGCGGGCTACCAGATACCCGCCTGTATGGAAAGTATGCGGGGGTCTGGATCTGGTCCTAAGAGAGGAAAGTTACACCTGGGCAAAACCATGTTGATTTCAGGGGAAGTGCAGGGAGAATACTTTGCTTTTTGCTTATTGCACACAGATACTGACCAGCTTCACTTTTACACTGTTATTGAGACTTGGGCTGAGAAACATCAACTTTAACTCTAATACTGTTTGCAACAGATGAAATTTGACTCCCCTGAAATCAACATAGTTTTGCACAGGAATAACTTTCCTCTCTTAGGCCCGTATTCAGAGTACCAGACGTATAACATATAAGTCCGGTGTTTAGCGATTTTTACTACTGCACATGCGTAGTCATTTTTACCATAATCTACGTATCTGTTTCTTACATAGATTGCGTAAATGCTGTCTTAAAGAACGCATTTATGCTGTCTTAAAGAACGCATTTATGCTGTCTTAAAGAACGCATTTATGCAATCTACGCAAGAAAAAGATACGTAGATTACGGTAAAAAATTACCACGCATGCGCAGTAGTAAAAATCAATAAACACCGGGTGTATATGTTATACGTCCAGTACTCTGAATACAATTAATTTCAATCTCTGAATCAGGGCCATATACACAATTTATATGAACATATTTCATAAAGTAAAAGTGAGGTATACTGGTATAAAAAGTGTCATCCCATCTCCAACACATCTGAGACACAGTGCTCTTATCAGCTGCTGTAATCTTTCAGTCAGTGAATTTCTCCTTCATGCATGTAGCATGTTATAACCCAGACTGGTGACTTGCTCTGATACAGGACACTATAGCATTGCATATAATAACATGCAGTTACAGACAACATTAGTTGAAGTAATATACCAGGATGTGGGTGTATTAATTAACAAGAAAGTAAATAAGGAAAATATAATAATGATAACCATCTTACCTTCAATTTTCTCATTTCTAATCCCTTGTCTGATCTTTCTCTCTCTGGCTCTTGTGTTTGTTCACTGCAGAGATAAAGTTCTATCAGTCATCTGAACCCAGAATGAACACATAAAGCTCTACATTCCAAGAGACAATGACAGAATAATGTTTTGGGAAGGTAGACAAGGGTGTGCTAAGTATAACACAATGCAACTGGGCATTACCTATTGTTATGGTCACCACTGTAAGAAGAAAGGCCTTACAACATTTCTAATAAAATAGATGTATGCAGACAGCCAAATAGCAAATAGTTTGCACAACACAGAACACAGTTACATTCAACATTACATTACATGCATTATTGGGCACTGCAGAGCAAGTGGAACGACATGCCAAGCAAACACTTTAAGGAAGAGATTCTAATAGTTTGTAAGCTCTCAAAAACACTTGGTACATCATTCCCATTATTATTTCTTATCAAGGTAGTAATAAACTTTGTAGAATGAAATGTGCAACATAAATTCCTGTTATATTGATATAGAATTGTGTCATTGTGGTGTAATATGTTCTGTAAAGAAGTAACACACCTAGTCTGCTCTCTCAATATGTTTGTTGGTCCAGTATTCTGCTCATCTGGGTTCTCCTGCTATGGAAACAGATTATTAAAAAAAATTATAAGTAGTTGTCATTATAATTTCCCCTTCATTTTTTTCAGCCAATAAAAGCTCCTCTTTAGGCTGATTGACAGTTGCTTGCCAGGGCAGTCCCGGGAAATTCATGGCACACGTGAAAGGGTCAGACCCGGGAATTTCCCAGGTTTTTGTGGAACCGGATTCACAGATCCGTATTTACTATGTGCCTGTTATTATGCACACTTGTAGCAAGGCAACACCCATAACAGCCGGACGGGTTTTCGGTGACTTCCGACTCCATAGGGCACCCCTAACGCTACGTGTGTACTTATGCGCGTATGTTACTTCTGTATGTGCGTATTTATCTAACCACGCCCACAAATGCCCATTTCAATGCTTCCCCACGCCCACTTTCAGGTAACTTCTACCGTCCGGATAAACACCACGCCCCTCCATACATATATCCCTAGGTGCGATTCACAAGTCCATGCTTAAAGTACTTACGTGCGTAAATACTACGTAATGTGCGTGGAAAAAGTTACTACGCGTGTGCAGTGCATCCGCTCCTAAAAATACGCACACTACCAGCCGGTGTTTCTAAACTCAGAAGAACTATCTGATGGCATTCTGAGGAACATTTCTGGGACTGCATGTTATTATACCTGGCTCTGTTTCTACTAAGTGTGATTTGTATTTTGTCCTTACCGAGGAACCTAGCAGGTAGTGCAGATGTTGCTTTTGCTCCAACTCTCTCTTTTGCTTTGTTAACTGGTTGTTCTCTTCCTTTAATCTAATAAAAGAAAAAACTCTTTTGCAAAGTGGAGTCACTTAATCCCATTACCAACCTCCCACCCATCACCCAAATATCAGTCTTGAACATAATAATCAGCATAAAATTGTAGTTTGTTAGGGTTTTACAGGGTAGCTGTTATGACTTCCTGTCAAACAAAAGGCAAGGAAGACAAAGCTTTGTCACAGGTATAGTCATGTTAGTACTTAGTGTATAAAATATTTCTATGTACTGATATTCATCTGCATCCACTAATAATTTCAGGAAAACAGACTTTTAAAAAAAAGCCAGACTCTAGCAGTATATTATACTTTTTGCATTGGAATTTTCCATTTGTGATTTTATGATTGGATTTATTAAATAAGTACAATTTTTAATCCATTGCTGTAAAGTGTTTTTTCAGTCATTTTGTGATTTTATATAGTCTCTTTTATCAGGCGACATTATAAGCACTGGTTTGTTTGTTTTTGTTTAGTTTGGTCTTTGCATTGCCTCAAGATGCCTGTGATCTTGATACACATTAGCAGCTATAACGTTTGCCTCTTTATTACAGTTTAAGTGCTGTGTTGTGTGAGTTTTACTCAATAATCTTTGTTGCAGTTCAATCTATTATCAATCCAGCCCTGCAGCCCAGCCTTAGATAAATAGATAAATAAGGTCACTTGTCATTACACTGCTAGTGATGTTGACGTGTATATAGACAGCATTATTCTGTATGCAATCATCTCTAACCAACCTGCTCACGGTCGCTCTGAGTTCAGAAAGCTCAGCATTATCTGCTTGTAGAGAGTCATAATCCTGAGGTAACCCAGTGTTCTAGGGAAAAGAGAGAATTGATTATTTTATTCTCAATCTCTTATTATTTTCTAGTAAGGGACTACATCACTTTGTGTATTTTTTACTATTTAAGTGAGTTTTTTGTACAATCTTTGTGTAATATAAAAAACTGCTACAAAATATTAATGATTGTTTTTAGCCCATACTACAAATATTTTCCATATTTATTGTCAATAAAATTGGAATTCTTCAGTTAAAATAACATATATTCCATTTCCACACCTTATCAGCAGCTTTCTGACACTGAGCTCTCTCTTTCTCCAGAATTTCCTCTGTATTCTTCAAGTTAACAGCAATCTGCTGCCATCTTTCCTTCCAGTAGAGGGTGACATGCTGTTGCTCCTGGATTTGGGAGCCTAACTGCTCGTGTGCTTGCTCGAGAGCTCCCTCTAGGTCACAGCATCGGGAATGTAGTTTGTCTCTTTCTTCCTGTAGTTTGTCTCTTTCTGCCTGGAGTTTTTCCCTATACTCATTTAGTTGTGTCTGTGAAGATCTGGAAGTCACAACAATTATTGTTGTAATCATATGTAAATAGAAACAAGCTTGTCTGAGTATTTCACCAATTATATATTGTGTTAAACTAGAGTTGATGTTAGTATGATTACAACTGCTTGGACATTTTTCAAGGTTTTAAGTACCTATTCTCACATTAAACGAGAGGCAAATCTTCTAAATTGTTTTGTAACACAAAGAAATGAGAATAAAAATAATAATAACGTATAGGTACATTATACAGAGGCATAACAACACTACAATATATGTATGTCACCTGAGCTCCCTGATGCTCTCACTCTCCTCATCATTCTCCATGGCAGCCTCAAGAATTTGCTTTTCCTCTAGAAGCTGTTTCCGTTCATCCTCCAGGGCTGCTGCGAGGTTGCTGGAGATCTTATGCTCTGCCTGGGTTTGGTGTAGTTCCTCTAGGGCACTCTGGAGATTTTGTTGTGTTTGTCCCAAATCTACTGTTAGTTTTTCATTCACCTGGACAGAATATACTGCTGTAATTATTAGGCAGAGAAAGCCCTCTTTAAATGACAAAAAATATCACTATGATGTGTTATAAAATATTCTGGACCTGATTCACAGTTAAGAATCTTCTTAAAATAAGAACTTAAAGTCACTCCTGGGCTAAACCATGTTGATTGCAGGGGAGTCATATTTCATCTGTTGCAAACAGTATACTGTTAGTTTTCACCTGGACAGAATATACTGCTGTAATTATTAGGCAGAGAAAGCCCTCTTTAAATGACAAAAAATATCACTATGATGTGTTATAAAATATTCTGGACCTGATTCACAGCACAGTTTCTTCTTAAAATAAGAACTTAAAGTCACTCCTGGGCTAAACCATGTTGATTGCAGGGGAGTCATATTTCATCTGTTGCAAACAGTACTAGTGTTGAGAGGTGATATTTCCCAGCCCAAGTCTTAGGGGTCTATTTAAAAGATCATTTTAGTGCGATAGGACCAGTTTTCACTTCAAAACTGGCCCTATCGCATTAAAATGAAGTGTCACATATTTACAAAACGTCGGAGCGGAGTTTAACACTCCGCTCCCGGCGTCAGACTAACGCCAGCTCAGGCTTTAGTGACAATTATTCTGGCGATGTCCCCATATAACCCTCTTTTCCTCTC
>WWET01000359.1:520261-540261 GCA_011038615.1 Limnodynastes dumerilii
TACTGCTGGTGCGAGCGTATGGCCCCTTCCTTACGCCGACTGAAGTTAGGGTAGCCTTCAGCCGGCTTAAGGAAGGGGCCATACGCCTGCACAGGGGGCGTGTCGGGCCAGAGCAGCGCTACAGCGCTCAGTGTAACATCGTAGCTCTGGATCAGGCCCCATGAGAGTCAGACAAAAAGGTAGTACAAATTTGTTGACAATTGTGATTTGAACCTTGAATTTTAAAACATAACTTTTAATAATTATTTCTAAAAAGAAGAACTTTAAAAGGCGAAATATCAATTTTGCATATACCCTAAATGCTGTAATCCGCTATATGCACTTATAAGAGCGTAATTCCATGATAGAAAAACAGAGGGCATGTCATTTACTTATCCGCACATTTCAATACTATTGAGACAGAAAGGTCCACTGATCTATGTTCCTATAGTAATGCAGGTTTATACAGAATGTATTCTCATCCTTGAATCCTAAATGGAGATGCAGTAAACAAGAAACAATGTTGCGCATACTGAATAGTGTAGCAGTAATCACATAGCCGGCTTACATAGTATCAATTTTCAGGATCCTGCATATCAGAGAACTAATCAGATAATCGTTGCTTGTGATGGAGAGTGTGACAGAAGTTATGTGTATTTGTGTGTGTGTGTATGAGAGTGTGACAGACGTTATGTGTATTTGTGTGTGTGTATGAGAGTGTGACAGACATTATGTGTATTTGTGTGTGTATGAGAGTGTGACAGACGTTATGTGTATTTGTGTGTGTGTATGAGAGTGTGACAGACGTTATGTGTATTTGTGTGTGTGTATGAGAATGTGACAGACGTTATGTGTATTTGTGTGTGTATGAGAGTGTGACAGACATTATGTGTGCTTGAATGTGACAGACGTTATGTGTATTTGTGTGTATGTATGAGAGTGTGACAGACGTTGTGTGATTGTGTTTGACAGAAGTTATGTGTATTTGTGTGTGTGTGTGTGTGTGTGTGTGTGTGTGTATGAGAGTGTGACAGACGCTATGTGTGTGACAGAAGTTATGTGTATTTGTGTGTGTGTGTGTGTGTATGAGAGTGTGACAGAAGTTATGTGTATTTTTGTGTGTGTATGAGAGTGTGACAGATGTTGTGTGTTTGTGTGTGACAAAAGTTATGTGTATTTGTGTGTGTTACAGAAATTGTGTTTGTGTGTGAAAAATAAAATTTTGTGTATTTGTGTGTGTGAGTGTGACAACAGTTATGTGTATTTGGGTGTGAAACAACAGTTACTGTATGTGTATTTGTGGCAGTGTGACAGCAGTTATGTGTATTTGTGGGAGTGTGATTCTGAGTGTGTCAGTGTCATGATCTGTGCGTATGTTCTGTATTGCGTAATGCAGGGGAATTGCGCTGTCCCAGTATTTAGGATCAGTTGCAATCCAGGACAAAGTAGGTACATGCTGTATATTTTATTGGAAGCAATTAATATCAGTATTTCTGAGGGAAACATAAGCTTCTAATTTATCATGTAATTTATTATGTTTATCATTTATGCAATTTTGTGTATTTGTAAGATAGTGTTTGTGACATCAGATATGCATTTTTGTGGGAGAGTGTGTTTGTTAGGCAACAATTGTTTGTATTTGTGTGTGTGTGTGTATGTGAGGGGGAAGCAGAGACATTTTATTATTATCACCTTAGGCCTGATCCAGAACAACGCTTCGAAGCAAATTTACGCGTAGCGGAGACGTAAAATCGCTGTTTAAAACGCACTGCGCATGCGCACCCTATAAAATATGCACATTCACGTAGCGTAATTGTGAACGTATGGGCCATTCACGTATGTGTCACGTAAATACTTACGTGTGGGCGTGCCATTTTTACGTTATTTGAAAATACGTGTGAAATACGTGAAGTAGGCGGGGGGTGGTATTTAAAGTGTACAGTATGGGCGTGCTTAGCTGCGTAAATTCGTTCAGCCCATACGTACATGTGCGTATGACTGCGGTTACGTGTGAAAAAGTTAAGGTAGGGTTTGGGAAGCGTATCTTGACAAAATACGTCCGTGCAAGGGGTGTGCCGAGGGGAGTGTAGCGATCTTACGTGTACGAAAATACGCTCCGCGAATAAACGTACGGCACACGTAGTTCTGGATCTACCCCCTTGTGATTATTAAATTCCTTGTGATTTTTTTGTCTCTAATGGCCGGACTGATTGGCCACATCGTTAAAGATAGTGGTCTGGATCAGTTCTGATATTCCTTACTGGATCAGAACTCCTTCTAATCTATCTAGTGTAGGGATTTAGTAATGTTTATTAAGGGCATGCCAAATCAACTGCACCAATCCAGAGCCGAACGCAGACAAAAAAGGACTGTTTAGGTGAAAACATTTGCACGAACCCCAGGGGGCTGACCTTCCACGACCAATTTCTTACCCTTGTGTCAGGATATCGACACATTGAACACATCACACAGGGTCAGAAATCGCTGATGAAGTAATGTGTATGTGTTAAATAATTTCTACATATAGTAAGAAAAAAATGTATTTTTCATTAAAAATATTGGGGTAGATCCAGAACTACGTGTGCCGTACGTTTATTCGCGGAGCGTATTTTCGTGCACGTAAGTTCGCTACACTCCCCTCGGCACACCCCTTGCACGGACGTATTTTGTCAAGATACGCTTCCCAAACCCTACCTTAACTTTTTCAGACGTAACAGCGTACGTCCGCTAACGGATTTCCAAACCTTACCTTAACTTTTGCCCACGTAAACGATGTCATCCGCTCACGTACGTATGTGCAACACGTATTTACGCAGCTAAGCACACCCATACTGTACACTTTAAATACAAACCCCCGCCTACATAGCGTATTCCAGAAGTATTTTAGACTCACGGAAAATTGGCATGCCCACACGTATGTGAATGGCCCACACGTTCACATTTATGATAAGCGACGTTGCGTATTTTCTATGGTGCGCATGCGCAGTGCGTTCTAAACGGCGATTTTACGTCTCCGCCACACGTAAAATCGCTTCGAAGCGTAGTTCTGGATCAGGCCCATTGTTTGGTTTTATTTTCTGACATTTTTACATTCAGACGCAGACATTCGCATTAATTGTAACCCCCATACACAGTCAGCAATACAGTGTACTACTATGCTCTTGCGCAATGTATTTGGGCATATAGCCGCATTAAGCTTAGCTGCTGTTTGCCTGTACGCTGCGTGCTGTAAACGCTTGCAATCCAATGGCACTGTTGTGTGCGCTTTTGGATTGCATGCAGCCCCACTTTTCTAAATGTATCTATGGCACGTACTGCGTTCACATTTGCATTCAGATCTGGATCAGGCCCTAGGTGTCTGGGTTGCGGTCACAAGTGGGCATGTATTACAATGCACTATACTATAGGTGGGTCAACATTCTGCACATTATTCCAGACTTCACCATTTTATGTTTGTAGGAGTCAGAAAAGTGAATTGGTCGCAGCAAAACAGTTATTATACTTATTAGCAAGGCTGCTATCAGAAATTGTTGGGTTCGTGATTAAAAGAACAGTTCTGCAGTGCGACGGACAGAGACGAAGCAGACTGGTGTTGAGGGAGGGCTATTTTTCAGGAAGTGCTCTCTGTTCATTGCTTTACTGTTGTTGTATAGCCCTCCAGGAAAGTGTCTATCCGGCAGAGGCCTAGGCCCACAACATTGTTACTGCTGAGCTCTCCCCCAGTGGTGGCCCTGTTAGCTAGCATTCGTTTATATAACATTGACACAGAGCAGGTTCAAAGATCTGATTGTGCTGTGTCCAGATCTTTGTACACAGCACAAATGGGGATTTGATAATGGACGCCTGCTATAGCTACACAGGAAAAACAACTCCCACTTCCAACAGTGGACCTTACCTTACATTTAAAAATACGCTTTTAAAATAGTAGCAATCAGAAGTCTGGAAAAGTCAGCCCTAAGAATCGCCACCTATACAGTATATAGTAATACTACACCCCTCATACTAGTGAGTTTAACCTGTCCCCAGTCAAAAGCTGTCAAGATGTGTCAAAATTCTGAATTCTAAATCATGCAGATTACAGACTGAACAGATTGGATGTGTGTGTGCATACGCAAATCGCAAAATGGGTCGAATTCCAGTCTGGCCACCTGAAAAATTACCATTTGCTGGAACTTCGGATCCAGTCCACTGTTCCAAATGTTACAAAGTAGAATAGTAAAGTTGTAGAATGGAATGGAATATATTATTGGTATTGATGTCATATTCTAAGGCACCAGGCAGTGGGGAAAAAGGGACACACATGATAGCAAAAATATGCAGCCATGGAATGTAATGCTAACTTTATATAAAGCAACACTAACTAAGTACCTGACATAAAATAAATTCTAAATGTTTATTAAAATATAGATTCACTGTAAGCAGACAAAGTAAATGAGAATTCACAGTGCTATTTTCCCTAGGCAGATATTACATTGTATATTATAGATGTAGAAAAACCCTCAATGGACATTACATTTTTTATATGATAATACTCACACTTTCCTGAATTAAGGGTGTTCATTACAGGTGATATTTTGCTTGTACCTCTGTCAGCAGCCCACCAAAAACTCTAAACCCATTTAAAAGGAATGAAAGCTTGGGTTCGCTTCTATGGTTACATGAAGAAACAATGCTTGTGCTGCTCCCTTTTTTGATTAACCAGTTCAGATTGTGAAACCAGGCAACTGTCACTAGCTGTAGATACGCTCCCATACACTCTGATACTTTTCACAAACAGCATGCTCTTAGCAGGATTGTCCGTGGTTTAACCACTTAGTAGCCTCAGGGTCTTGTTTCCATATTGGAATGGAAGAAAAAGTTTTCTGTTGTGCTCTTTATTTACATATCCTTTGTGCTGCGGATAGGAAATAAAGATATAAGACAGGATCAAAACTTCCACATTTGGGGACAGTGGCAAACACAGAAGACCGTATCGTTTTTATATGGAGTTGCGTGCGTATTTTTAGGATCAGAGCAACTGCGCATGCGTAGTAACTTTTCCCACGCAAGTTACGTAGGATTCAGGCATAGAAGTCCATTAGCCACGGACTTGTGAATCGTACTTAGGGACATACGTATGGAGGGGCGGGGTTGAATTCCGTACATTCAAAGTTACGTGAGAGTGGGTGGGGGGAGAAATTTAAATGGGCATTTGAGGGCGCGGTTAGATAGATATGCACGTAAGTACCTTAACCCTTAACATATGCCCGTAACTACTACACGTACAGTTAAGGGTGCCCTATGGTGGCAGAAGTGACTGACAACACGGCTGTATGAGGGGAGTGGCATGGGTGTTACTTTGCTACGTGCGTATAATTGCGTACTTTTTAAAAACAAATCTGTGAATATGGTCCAGAATTTTTAAATGAGGGTTTCCAATACTTGTAATAATGGTGTACTATAGCAGAGGTCTAGATGTAGCACATACTATAATGTGGGTGTGTTTTATATTAGGGTCTGGGAATGTCACACTATATACACTATATAGTGTGCCATTAAAAGACCTAATATAACCCACATATATAATAGTATGTGCCATTCCCAGACCCCTTATATACTCCACATACACTTTGCATAGTCTGCCATTCAAAGACCCCACATAAATTATAGTATGTGTCATTCCCCGGCCCATACTCAATCCCACAGGTACTTCATACAGTGTTCCAGACCTCTAATATACCTCACATGTATTACAGGGCTATGGAAATGGTACAGCCCCAATCTGTCCAATGCACAGCACTAACCTGGCAGGTTTGCAGCTTTCGCTTGTCGTGTGACTGGGAGGAAAAAGGCAAGGCGTTATTGTTCTTGCATAGCAGCTCCATAGCCCTCTCTGGGTTGAAAGGGACTGTTAAAACCAAATAGTCAAGAGTATAATTCTGAGCAGAAGCAATGCACTATAGGACAAATCCATAGGCAGGGCCGGATTACCAGCTAGGCATCATAGGCACGTGCCTAGGGCCCGAAATCCGGTCCTAGGTTTGCCTTCTGAAGTTGCCTTATTAAAACGCTGGAAAACAGTAGCAGTAAACTGTTTTCCAGCTCTGTTAGTGGGCCCAAGTCGGTAATATTGCTATTAATGGCTATGGCTTCCATAAAAAGGAATAAACCTCTTCCCAAGAATTATTAATAATGCCAGCCATATGATATTAACTTGGCAATGGGGATATTTATTTACTGTGCAATGGGGATATTTATTTACTGAGCAAGAGGAATATTTATTTACTGGGCAATGGGAATATTTATTTACTGGGCAATGGGAATATTTATTTACTGACCAAGGGGAATATTTATTTACTGAGCAAGGGGAATATTTATTTACTGGGCAATGGGGGTATTTATTTACTGAGCAAGGGGAATATTTATTTACTGGGCAATGGGGATATTTATTTACTGAGCAAGGGGAATATTTACTTGGCAATGGGGATATTTATTTACTGGACGATGGGGATAATAATTTACTTGGCAACTGAGATATTTATTTAATGAGCAAGGGGAATAATTATTTACTGGGCTATGGGGATATTTATTTACTGGGCTATGGGGATATTTATTTACTGGGCAATGGGGATATTTATTTACTGGGCAATGGGGATATTTATTTAGCTAGAGTCAACACATAGGGAACATAATTAATTAGGAATCAACCTTGGATATCCCAAAATAGCAAAAGTTCCTCAATTTGCAACTTGTAGGTACAATTTACGGGGAGAAATATCAGACAGCCTACCAGGCTCTGGGACAGAGAAATGATACGAATAGCAGCAGCTGTTAATCGGTTAGAGGCTGGGTATTACCCGATCTTCTGGGAGTTGTAAGAAGCGCCCTTAGTCCTCCAATAAAGCCGTTTCCAAACACAGTCACTGCAGTTGGTATAGGGGTGGCCACCCTCCGTGAAACAATCGTTCTCCTCGTCCCTCCGATCTAGTCTCCGGTATAGGCTGTGTCTCCCGCAATAAAAGTGTCCCGTGCAAAGTGAAGTAGTGCCAATGATAGCTCCACGTGGATATCAACAAACTTACGCGTTTCGTTCGGACCAGCGAACTTTATCAAAGCAAATAAACAGACCAACACTTACTTCAACAGGTGGAAGAGAAATCAGAGTTTTTGAAAGATTCTCCCTTTGCTTATTTCTAAATACATAACTACACAATTCTCCAATGCCTTTCTGACATAGACTGGCAAAACCTATTCACTTTTTTTTTTTTACAGTTCCCCAGCACAATACATTACAATTTGCTCAGGGAGAAGGTTGATTATGACTATCTTCATACAGTAGTTATCACACTACCCTACAACAATTCTTAGTCAGTAGATATAGAGAATTGTTTCTTAACATTTACCACAGAACATATTTTACACCTTATTCGTACTTATTAATGGGGTCTTCAACTGCACGCCTCTGTCCATGATTCAGTGAGTTAGGACCTGACTTGTTTCAATGCACAGAGCTGGATTAAGATTTCATGGAGCCCTAGGCCAGAATCTGATTTAGGACCATATAGGACCTGATTCAGAGCTTGAAAATAAGAGAGGAAAGTTACTGCTGGGCAAAACCATGTTGATTTCAGGTAAGTAAAATTTCATCTGTTGCAAACAGTACTAATATTGAGAGTTGGAGTTTCCCAGCCCAAGTCTAAATAGCAGTGTAAGAGTAAAGCTGGTCAGTATCTGTGTGCGATAAGCAATTCAAAGATATATCTCTGCATGCAAAGAATACAATCAGCGTGACCCACCCTGAAATCAACATGGTTTTTCCCAGGAGTGACTTTCCTCTCTTATTTTCAAGATCTGAATCAGGTCCATAATCCCCATTGCCAAGTTAAAATCCATATAATCTCCATTGCCAAATTATAATCCCAACATTGCCAATTTAAAATCCTCATTGCCAAGTAAATAAATATCCCCATTGCCCTGTAAATACATTTTTCTCTTTCTTCTCCTCTGAGGGACACTGCACAATGGAGATGATAGGGCCTTGTAGGAGTGAGCATAAAATAGTTAAAACCTTTACCCAGTGCTTGCTCCTCCTCCCTGCAACCCCTGCTGAGCCAGTGTTTTTTAGGGCCTCCAGGAGTGATCCAGGGTCTCCCGCTGAGGGTGCGATCTAACAAGCGCACGACTGTAGCGGATGTCAATCACCAAGGAGGCACCAAGAGGGCCCTAGCTGCTCGCATTTTGTTCTGGGCCAAAAGTCAACTCTATTTCAGCTGTTTTCATCCCAGGGATATAGAACGTGGAGACTGACTTCTTTAGTAGACAATCTCATCATCAGGGGCAATAGGCCCTGAATCAGCAGGTAATCTCTCAGATAGTCCAGAGATGGGGTCTTCCGGATCTGATCTCCGGATGGGACACTAGCCTTCTGTGAAAATAGATGGGTAAGGCAGAGGGGCTGGATCCAGATTTAAGTAAGTGCTTGAAATTAGTTACTCCTGGGCTAAACCATGTTGATTGCAGGGGGGGGGTCAAGTTAATTGTATTCTTTGCATGCAGGGATATATAACTTTGAATTGCTTACTGCTCACAGATACTGACCAGCTATCACACTGTTATTTATACTTGGGATAGGAAACATTACCTCTCAACTCTAATACTGTTTGCAACAGATGAAATATGACTCCCCTGCAATCAACATGGTTTAGTCCGGGAGTAACTAATTTCAAGCACTTACTTAAATCTGGATCCAGCCCCTCTGCCTTACCCATCTATTTTCACAGAAGGCTAGTGTCCCATCCGGAGATCAGATCCGGAAGACCCCATCTCTGGACTATCTGAGAGATTACCTGCTGATTCAGGGCCTATTGCCCCTGATGATGAGATTGTCTACTAAAGAAGTCAGTCTCCACGTTCTATATCCCTGGGATGAAAACAGCTGAAATAGAGTTGACTTTTGGCCCAGAACAAAATGCGAGCAGCTAGGGCCCTCTTGGTGCCTCCTTGGTGATTGACATCCGCTACAGTCGTGCGCTTGTTAGATCGCACCCTCAGCGGGAGACCCTGGATCACTCCTGGAGGCCCTAAAAAACACTGGCTCAGCAGGGGTTGCAGGGAGGAGGAGCAAGCACTGGGTAAAGGTTTTAACTATTTTATGCTCACTCCTACAAGGCCCTATCATCTCCATTGTGCAGTGTCCCTCAGAGGAGAAGAAAGAGAAAAATGTATTTACAGGGCAATGGGGATATTTATTTACTTGGCAATGAGGATTTTAAATTGGCAATGTTGGGATTATAATTTGGCAATGGAGATTATATGGATTTTAACTTGGCAATGGGGATTATGGACCTGATTCAGATCTTGAAAATAAGAGAGGAAAGTCACTCCTGGGAAAAACCATGTTGATTTCAGGGTGGGTCACGCTGATTGTATTCTTTGCATGCAGAGATATATCTTTGAATTGCTTATCGCACACAGATACTGACCAGCTTTACTCTTACACTGCTATTTAGACTTGGGCTGGGAAACTCCAACTCTCAATATTAGTACTGTTTGCAACAGATGAAATTTTACTTACCTGAAATCAACATGGTTTTGCCCAGCAGTAACTTTCCTCTCTTATTTTCAAGCTCTGAATCAGGTCCTATATGGTCCTAAATCAGATTCTGGCCTAGGGCTCCATGAAATCTTAATCCAGCTCTGTGCATTGAAACAAGTCAGGTCCTAACTCACTGAATCATGGACAGAGGCGTGCAGTTGAAGACCCCATTAATAAGTACGAATAAGGTGTAAAATATGTTCTGTGGTAAATGTTAAGAAACAATTCTCTATATCTACTGACTAAGAATTGTTGTAGGGTAGTGTGATAACTACTGTATGAAGATAGTCATAATCAACCTTCTCCCTGAGCAAATTGTAATGTATTGTGCTGGGGAACTGTAAAAAAAAAAAAGTGAATAGGTTTTGCCAGTCTATGTCAGAAAGGCATTGGAGAATTGTGTAGTTATGTATTTAGAAATAAGCAAAGGGAGAATCTTTCAAAAACTCTGATTTCTCTTCCACCTGTTGAAGTAAGTGTTGGTCTGTTTATTTGCTTTGATAAAGTTCGCTGGTCCGAACGAAACGCGTAAGTTTGTTGATATCCACGTGGAGCTATCATTGGCACTACTTCACTTTGCACGGGACACTTTTATTGCGGGAGACACAGCCTATACCGGAGACTAGATCGGAGGGACGAGGAGAACGATTGTTTCACGGAGGGTGGCCACCCCTATACCAACTGCAGTGACTGAATCTTGGAAACGGCATTATTGGAGGACTAAGGGCGCTTCTTACAACTCCCGGAAGATCGGGTAATACCCAGCCTCTCATCGACCAACAGCTGCTGCTATCTACACTATTTCTCTGTCCCATAGCCTGGTAGGCTGTTCATTATTTCTCCCCGTTCAATTGTACCTACATATCTGCAAATTGAGGAACTCTTGATACTTTGGGATAATCTTAGGTTGATTCCTAATTAATTATGTTCCCTATGTACTGACTTTAAGCTCCACAGTTATTCTTATTGATTTTAGTGTTTATTTTTATTGTAATAAAATTCTTACATCAGGTTGCCGTTCTATGGTTTCATCATTACCAGCCTTAGTCATAAATTTATTTAGGTATAAGCGCTGTTACTTTATTGCTTTTTCCTGTTTGTTTGTTTGTCTGTTAATAAAACAGGTGATAGTCATGAAGTTGGCGACTTCAATGACATGACTGCTGTGGCCACAGCTACCCTAATTCCCTTTCCAGAATGTTTTCCTACTACAAAACTCAGTTGATATCCTGTTATTAGTTTAGGGAAGATGAACTGGTGATGAGTAGAAATTATTTTTGCCAACATTTTGCAAGCCGTGTTTATTAATGTAACCAAGAGACGGGTCTGGGTCACAAAAGGGCTAATCACTACCAGCCATATGCGAACTGCGCCGAAGGATAAGTATTAATCTATTCCCAATCCTTACCCTAACCCTCCCTTCACTGCAGCCTAACCGTAAGACTCCCTTCCCTGCAGCCTGACCCTAACCTTCTCTTCCTCAGAGCCTAACCCTAAAAGTCCCCGGAGATGTTACTCACCTCTCTGGAGGCATTTGCGGCGGGGGCAATGGGCCCGGCAGATTCCGAAAAATGAATTGGCAAGTATGGTGATCGGCATACTTACCCATCCCCAAAATTTTTTGCAAAAGGCTGCCTCGAAAATAGAGACAGACAAAAATGGGCTGTTTCTATTTCTAAAAATGCCTTTTCTTGCGAGCAACTGTCAGGCCACTAATTCAGGATTTTTATTGAGCTTTGGGATGAATATAGATTGTGATTTGTGAAAGTGACTGTTCTTGGATCAAATGAAAAAGCTCCAGAAGCACTGTGGTTACATTCACTTTAGAAATTTATAATATTCGTATATCAAACAATCCGGGTCAGGTGCTTTGTATGTGTTTATTGTCATATTAGCTAAAACTTTTCACTGGGTGCTATACATATGATGAAATTAAAATCTTCCTCCAGAACACACTTGCAGCAGTTTAGAAGCAAAATGCTTCTCGTGTATAATCAGATGTATCTGATATATCCACCGACATTGTTAAAAAGCAATTATAGCTCACACTTGCAGACAAAAGTCCTGAACACAATCTAGAAACTGCAGCTATGTGTTTTCTGATATCCCAACACTTTCTCAAGCTGAAATAGCTCTGATAGTCAGGTTACTTGTTTAAATAGGCTAACTTATTCAGAGGAAATGTGCGGAAAAATTACGTCACTGAAAGGGTGACAGATAAGTGGAATAGCCTCCCATCTGAGGTGGTTCAGGCTAACACAGTAGAACAGTGTAAAAATGCTTGGGATAAATATAATGATATCTTAAATCTCAAACTAAATTGTAGGTAAATAGGGTCTAGGGTCAGTATAGTTTTAAATAAACAACTGGGCAGACTAGATGGGCCATATAAACAACTGGGCAGACTAGATGGGCCATGTGGCTCTTATCTGCCGTCACTTTCTGTTTCTATGTTAAGCTGACAGGTGAAGACTCAATATGAGTAGATAGCATGGTTTCATATGAAAAGACAATTTAAAAAGGAAACAGGTACATTGCTGTTTTAAAATAATCTATGCAATCATACCAGCGTTCGTTCACATGATTTCTAATAATACAAAAATAATACAAACATACAATATATTATAAATTACTCATGCAAACATTCATGTGAATGGGGATATACATAGATCATATATATAGAGGAACGTCACGCATGCTGACCTAATTAAATAATATATGACATACAGGCTCTTCTACTTAGCAACAAGGGAACATTTTCCAAATGAATAATTGTAAAAGAAGTTAAAAATCAGGAAAATAATATGCCAAAGATAAATAAATATAGATGGAAAATAATAACTAAAGCAAAACGCACAAATTAAAAAAAAATGATAATTTTAAAATATATTATTTATACCACAAATCATTAAATCAAATAAAAAATCTAAATTATTTGAAAAGGGTTTCAGAATCCCAGGGTATTGAATTCAAGAACACTACAAAATTATGTAGTGTTTACTCACAATTCTTCTAATCTCATTTGATTTTCTATTGAATTTAGAGATTAATGGAACAAATTCTCATCATACACATTCCCTATCTAAATCATTTTCATCTTGGGTGATAACAGACTATTTCTATCCAATCTGTCCACCTCTGTCAGCTTACTCTGGGATTGGTTTAGAAATTCATTTTTAGAGGAACAGTTCAATTTTATACAGAAGAGCTGACCTTTGGGTATGTGGTTAATCCATGGAAAAGTTTGTTAACATCAACCAGTATAATAAACGTCTTAGTCATTATGGTGGAGTCTTGTACATACAAAGTTAAGTCCAGGAAATTGATGACAGAGTCACTCCAGCCAAGTGTGAATTATGAATTATTACAATTAAAAAAATCAGCAAACTGTAAAATAGAAAAAAAACCTTTTATCCCAAACCAAAAACTGGTCGTCGATGTACCCCCTATATAACACCAGACTTGCTCCGAACGGCCCACTCCACATGTACTCCTCTTCAAACCTCCCCATATAGAGGTTGACAAAGCTTGGAGCGAATCATGTGCCTATCGCAGTGCTAAGCGCAGGGAGGTAGATCTTCAACTAAAAGAAAAATAATTATGTTTCAAATTCAACTAAATAGCCAATAACAAAATACCCTTAAATTTCAGAGTGACTTGGTCATCATTCTCATGGTAACCTAACCTCTGTGTGGAATATGGGTATAAAGAGACTTAGGACCATATTTACTAAGCTGTGAGTTTAAAAAAGTAGAAATGTTGCCCATAGCAACCAATCAGATTCTAGCTGACATTCTCTAGTATGTATTAGGAAAGTGAGAGCTAGAATCTGATTGCTTGCTATGGGCAACATCTCCACTTTCCCAAACCCGCAGCTTAGTAAATTTGGCCCTTAATGTCTAAAGAAGCAAATATATGATAAGGTTGCTATTCAAAATCCCTCACTTTATTCCGAAGATGCATAGTGTCATGTAGATATGATGTTAAGGTTACAACATACTTCGGAAGAAAAAAATCAATAAAAGATGATACATTACAAGTAAGGGAATCAGTCCTCAAAATTATGGGTCAGGGGAATACCAAAAAAGTATTATTCAGTTTAGAGAGAAAATAAAATATAGGAACAACTGGGTACTTCACCCAAAGGAAATTCTTATCGATCAATCCCTGTTCCACAGCCTCATCCAATAAACTTTTCAGATCCTTCTGATGACTGTAACACTGAATAAAATTCCTTGTCATCTGCCTCGTAGCTTCATCCGCATAGACCATTCTATTCAAAATCATGATGCCTGATTACAGTTGTTGGGTCATCTTTTAATTCTGTTAATGTAGATGTTCATCTGCAGTCAAATCTCCCCTACTGATATGTCCATGGTGGCCACTATTTGAACATATTGTTTTAAAATCTTCAATTGTAAGTTTATAAAAAAAAAGCTCAGTGGCACCTGTTTTTTGTTTCCGCACCTGTAAAATTTATGGGTAGTGTAGTACAGATGTTGTGCTTGGTTAGTGAGGAAAGTTGCCTGTTAATATAATGCTAAAGTATCAGAGTTGGGGTTAGTCACATTGGACTTAATTCACACTTAAGAAGGTTTTAGGTTCTTAATTATACGCAACTAGTAGCAAGGCAACTCCCCTGACATGCCCCCGGTTTTCAGATTCTTAACCAACTTACGAATGCCATAGGGCTACCATATAGTTAGGTTCTTAGTTGTGTGCGTAGGGCAGCTAATTAAGAACGTTTCTGCCTAACTGCGCCCAGATTTCCTCATTTAAATGCCTCCCTCCACCCAATCTGCTTATTTTCATTCTTAAGTTTTCCCGACCCGCCCCTTCCTTCTTAAGTCACTAGGAACCTAGAAGAAATAGGTTCGTAATGGTGATTCAGAGCCGTCCCATTCTTAAGTCCTACGTGCAGTAAATTGCGTATATTAGGATACCATGCGCAGTATATCCCTTCTTAAGTATTTGCACCTAAAAATACACAGATTCTTAAGTGTGATTCAGGTCCATCATTTCTTAATGAAAAGGATAAACTTATGTAGGGATTGTGTACGAGCTATGACTTCTTTCATTTTATTACATAGTTAATAAAATAGCCTCATATCACCACTTTTAAAGTTTGACAGAATAGAACTGGGTTATCCCAGTAAAGAAGGGTAACTGTATATATATATTCATCCCATTGGTATTTTAAGTAAGACTGGAAGTCCTCCAAATCAAAAGCGCCACAAACATGTTGTTGTTGTCTTTATTATGTGTTGAAGAATTAAATAGATGGGGGCATGATCCAAAGTTTTCTGCACTCACACTTCACTGAAGATGAAGCCCGATACTGATCAAACCCTGTGTCAGCAGTGCACAAGATACCTATAAGCAATAAGCTTAAGTAGGAAGAACAGTACCTTGTGTGTATAATGAATGCTGTAATGGTGCTTTCAAATCAAGTTAAATTTACTAAGCTACGGGAAAGGAAGTGGAGATATTGCCAATAGCAACCAATCAGATTCTAGCTCTCACTTTCCTATTACATACTAGAAAATGTAAGATGGAATTTGATTCGTTGTAATGGGCAGCATCACCACTCTTAATTTCCCGCAGTTTAGTGGGGTAAATTAAAGTAAGCGGCTTTGCGATTTCAGACCGGTTCTAGGTACATCTCTGATAACCTGCCCATAAACGCTGCTTTTGGTGCCAGTCCAAATTCTGCTTTTAATGAAAGTATTCGGACCGCGTTTGCTGGGGTTCTCCTGTAATGTAGCTATCAAGGATGTCCCACTTTTTAATTTAGTGGAACACCCTCCTCCATTAGAATAGTACACACAAACAAAAACGGATCAGCCACTTTATGTCAGTTTGTTTGCTTGATTCTTTCTGCGCTTGTGCAGTGCTAAAAGTTGATGTGCTTACACCAAAATAAAGGGTATAAGTGCACCTCTGGATCAGGTCAAAAAACCTTTTAAAGGTGTTTTAAATATCTATATTCAGGTTTACAAATAGTGCAGCCTATGACATAAAGAAACCACTTAGGGCCATATTCAGAGAACCGTTTTCACGGCGATTTGCGTGTGTATTTTTAAGGACATTTCAACTGCGCATGTGTAATAACTTTTAGTACGTACTTTACGTAGACTATACATGCATAACTTCCTCACAAATGGACTTGTGAATTGGACTTGGGGACATATGTACAAATACAACTTGTGAACATAGACTTGCGACGCACGTGAAAATTTAAAAACAAATGGACGAGGAAAGGCATTTTAATGAATGTATGTGGGTGCGATTAACGTGAATCGCACGTACGGAGGACACATACGCACGCAACTGCTCACGGAAAGTGGTCTATGGAGTCGGAAGTCACCAACAGCACGGCCGAGAGAGGGGAGTGTCATGAGTGAGAGGGGGTTTGGCCTGCACCGGCCATGCATATAATTGCTTACCGTTATGGAAACGGTTCTCTGAATTCGGCCCTTAGACTGCAAGTTATATGACATGACTTCATAGTTTAACAAATTGTCTTCCAGTTAGTGTATATCATCAATAACTGTGACAAAAAATACATATGATATACGGTATTCTTCTGATATTCGAAGCAACCCAATATTTTGGGCAGCAACAACCTTAATATACTCATAATTTTATGATAATGAATTTTTATGTTTTCTATTCCTTTCTATAAAGATAACATAAGAACTAAATATGTTAAAGGTTGTTTAACAACTAGGAGTGCTGTCAGTTAGTTCTACAGATCCTAAAATAGCAAAAGACTGGAGCTGCAAAACAAAGACTTTACAGCAGCCTAGTCTATTCCAATGCTGGAACTGTTTTTGCAAGATAAAAATAATTTTAAAAAAATGAAAAGCAAAAAACCTTTTCCAATGCTGGAAGAGCCTGGTTGAAACTCTGCCCAGATGAAGTATGGATACCAAACAAATAGCAAACTCAGAATTAATCTGCGGCACTAAAATGCTGCCAGGGTTAACTGTTTGGTTTGCCTCAGGGGTCCCTGCTTTCTATTTCTTCCCTCCGGGAGATCTCAGGGGGAAGAAATAGATGTTGGGATTAGGGCTGGGCTTAATTACACAATTTAAGCCCCACCCCCTGTCAATCACTACAGTAATTAATAGTGATGATAACCAGGGGTTTGGGACTTGCGGGAGATTTGCTCGCTCTCCCAGAACTGCCCAAATTTCAGGAGTCTCCTGGATATTCCGGGAGATTCAACAACCCTGGTTTTCCTCCATATCTGATAGTCATTAATAAGACTCCTGTATGAGTGACTATTGTAATACCAATGGGAGTAGCAGAACAGAAGAGTAGACAAGCAGAAAGATGGGGGATAGAGAGTTAATTGACAAGATGACTGTGAATGCAGGGTGGTCTCTATGGACCAGATTTAATTAGTCTCGCAGTAGCGTATTTTGCAGTGCAAAGCTAAATGTGCAAATTGAAAAAATTTTATGCGCACCTCATAGAGGTGCACAGAAAAATAGGGTACCATAATAGACAAGAAAATGCGCACCACAAACATTTCCCCCTCTTTTGCTGCACATATTCCTAATTTAATCTGGCCCTATATGTGGATACAGATTCTAGTTCTAACTTTCCTATTACATACTAGAAAATGCCATATAAGATCTGATTGGTTGCTATGGGCAACATATCTATTCTTCCCTTTCTGCAGTTCAGTTAAAAACTCAATGCTAAGGTAAAAGTGTTTTCACGAAGATGCTGAACAATATGTAATATGTATCTACATACTTACAAATAAATAAATAACAAATAGTTATAATTTGGAACACATTTGTAATCTGAAAATATCCCTCTAATTAATAATGAGAATTGATTCCTGATTTTAGTGTATGGATTGGATTGTTAAAAGTCATTATTATTATTATTAATAATAATAATAACAGCCATCATCATCTCTATTAAATTCCTAATTCTTAAAACTTTTTTTTTCATTATTTAATCCTTCGGATTGTTTCTAATAAATGATTCAGTCCCGACAATTTAGGTAACAATAATATTAGCTGTGAAACCTTTATTTATTTTTTTTTACTTCTGTCCCCCACCCCCAAAAATCAAATTTAGCGCTTTATAGTATCCTACATGGATACGTCTCATTGGGTAAAATACAGCATTGACAGTTACATCTGGCAGGTCGCTCGTCCTGGCTTATTATAACGCCATTTCAAAAAATGCTGGCGGTTTGCGTCCTGCCACTACACGCCTCTCTTCCCATGTATGGGAAGCAGCGAGATCACTATTTCCCGCCATGTGGACGGATCATCACCACTTGGCTACAAAACATATACCACATGTACGCAACCTTATGGTCACGTGACAAAAGTAACCCAAACAACATGCGAGGCTAAATCGAGGCTTGGAACTCAGCGAGGAAAGGGTGCAGGATGTGGGCGGAACCATGTGACGCGATGTCACGGATTCCCCGGGCTAACCGTGAGCTCTTCTTGTGCTCACTTCGGTGATTTGTTAAGAAAACAGCGAACGCGTTGTTGCATCTAAGAGAGGGGCGTTCCGCAGTCACCCGAGTTGTAGTACAGGCCTTTGCCTTTGAGTGAAGCGCAGTAGGGCGTTGGAGTATTGTGGTAGTTGTGAGAAGATCCTGCCAGGGTTATGGTCCCAGTGCTCTGACCGGACAGACTATGAAGTGGAGACTGTCGGTGAGTTACATTATATTACATTTGGCTTTCTGCGGCTTTTGTTAAATTGTATATATGTATTTTATTTTTTTTGCACCTGGGGATTTTATAGTTGGTGTGACAGTGATGATGCTGTAGAGATGTTTATGTAGCAAATGCACTAACATTACATTTCTATAGGCCAATGGTCCTCAAACTTTCTTAGAATTGGTTCAAGTACCACTGACGTTGCCATTCTCTCCTCCATGCCCTCTTCTTAACCTTGTTTTCAGCTATATTGCCCTAAATCCCCCCTTCCATCCTTGCTTTGATGCTGCTATTAAGCATTGGCTCTTAAACATATTTTGTCAGATAATGCCAGCTAGTATTGCTCATGTTTATATATAAATACTTTTGGATGCATAGAACCCAGCCCAATTGTCCTGCATACCACCCCTGCTCTCTAACTCCTGAAAACCACCTGGGTCCAGCTTCTAAGCAGTAGTTTTAACACATTTGCGTTTGAGAATGCTAAATACATTGTGAATATCAATGTATGCAATTTCTAGATATTGTCATACTTGCACATGCACTAAATAACGCAAATACATATTGTTTATTGTGATAACTAAATAACAATTTTGTTTACAGAAGAATCTTGCATGTAATGTAACCTAGAATTGGCTAACATGACTGATCCTGTGTGCTCTTACATTTGCAGTTTCCCTTGTTACGTTTGTGGTCACTGATTCAGGATTGCTGCTGATAATGGACATTGACTTTGCATTAAATAGCTAAAGGGGAGCTCAGGTATCTAAAAATTACCATACTGATGATTATTTATATATCAAACATCTAAGCTACACCAAAGGAAGTGAAAGTACTTTCAGAGGGGAGTTTTCATCCATTGGAGCATTGGAATGTGGGAAGGCGTTGCGAGTCCCCACTACGAAGGCTCACATTGCGAATTAGGTATAGCTGAAAGCTGGTTTGCGGCAGTCCCTATTTCGATTGCGAGCCCTTTCAGAATTTTTTAGTTTTTTTTAATGAATTGGTGAGTATGCTATTCGTATACTCACCCATTTACTTTCGGAAACGTCGCTGCCAGGGATTTAGGGTCAGACTGTGTGGGGGGGACAGGACGTGGGGTTAGGCTCAGAGGGGGGCACTTAGGGTTTGGGTTAGGGAACTTCCCTTTTGGAGCACCATGTTCGATGCTCCAGGGATTGATTGCTATGCCTCATCGGAACTGACTGGGAGTGAACGGCAGTTCGCTACGGGGACACACACTCGTGGGGAACAGAGGCTTTACTGTGTCTCCAGGCATGACAGGCTATAGCTGTATAGCAAATCATTGGCAAGGTGTTCAGTATAAAGAGTTAAAGAAGACAATTGGTGATATTGGGCCTTATGCAGAGCTCCGGCTGCATTGCAAATGCGGCGTGAGTTTTCCGATATGTTGTACTGTGCATGCGCAGTAATTCTGTAACAGAATCTACGTTACTTGTTGCAATGTAGATTGCGTATACGTGGTCTTTAAGCTGCATGTATGCGCAGTCCAACATATCGGAAAACTTACGGCCCGTTATGTAGTTCACTTCAGTATCTAATCTGGCCAATATGCTTGGAGGGGCAGTTGTTATGATGACAAGGGTCGTTCACTCCCAGCCAGTTCCAAACTGGCTGTTATATCGATTGGTTATGCTTCGATGTGGCATAGCAATCGGTCCCTGGTGCCCCGAAAGGTTAATTTCCCCCAACCTGCTTCCTAACCGAAATCCTAAGTCTCCCCCCCA
>WWET01000359.1:545804-568235 GCA_011038615.1 Limnodynastes dumerilii
TACAGTACAGTAGCTTTGAACCTGTTTGCTGCCCCCATATTCTTAGACACAAATTTGGCCATCTTTTTTAAGGGATAGGTGTAGTCTCTAACACTGATTTTTGGAACGCAGTGTGGACTGTGGTGTCCTAAATGCAATGTAAAACCCTGATACAAGAATGTTTTACTATATATAATATACATTTCCTGCTTTATATAATGCATGAAAAAAGCATGCTAGAAGCATTGAGATGTTAGCATCCCATACTATTCAGAAGAATATGCTATAGTAAACCTTCACAACTCAGATAAAACTCTGGAAATCCTGCATTCTGTACAACACTACCCGTGCAGTTAAACTGTATAATGTATGCAATCCAATTATCACTAATTCTGTGTACCTGCCTCACATGCATTTCACAAGCTTAATCTGCAGAGATTGTTTAATGTTGTTAATCCATCACATCCAGAACGCCAGCCCACTAGCAAGACCATATCTATCTATAACACAATGAGCAAAACTGTCACATGGGGCTGGATCCAGACTTAAGTAAAGCTGGCCACACACTAGAGCGATTATCGGCCCAAACGCACGATTATCGTGGATTGGCCCAAAAATCGCTCAAGTGTGTGGTGCAGATTTATTTTGAAACCTGCGATAAAACGTTTAAAAAACGCTCGCCCGCGATTATCGCATCTTATGGGAATCTTAAATGATTATCTGTTATCGTTGGAAAAATCATGCCGTGTGTGGGCATTTTCGATAATCATTTAAGATTTCCATAGGAAGACAGCGCAGCAGAACCCCACACGCTGACAGGCTGCAGCGCTATGTCCTCTCTCCCTCTGTCTGGCTATACAGCGCTGTATAGCCAGACAGAGGGAGAGAGGACATAGCGCTGCAGCCTGTCAGCGTGTGGGGTTCTGCTGCGCTGTCTTCCTATGGAAATCTTAAATGATTAGCGAAAATGCCCACACACGGCATGATTTTTCCAACGATAATCATTTAAGATTCCCATAAGATGCGATAATCGCCGGCGAGCGTTTTTTAAATGTTTATCGTAGGTTACCAGATAAATCTGCACCACATACTTGAGCGATTTTTGGCCCAATCCACGATAATTGTGCGTTTGGGCCTATAATCGCTCTAGTGTGTGGCCAGCTTTAGATGCACATGAAAGCACCTAATGCAAAGATAGTTAAATATTGCTGATGTATTTGTCAAATGAAGTTCTTTATGCAAAGGTAATTATTTTTATTTTATTGTTCCCTGAGCACTGCAGACCAAATTCAAAGATGTGGGTTCACAGGATACCATTCTTTTTAAATATGCTGGATCTTAGTGCAGATTTAAACATATTCAGGTGTTGACAATGCAAATCCCAACACTCTTTATTATCTTAAATAATTTTCCCTCTATTTTAGTGATACTGAAAACCAACCATAAACTTATAAACATTTGTTAGGGAGTGTTTTAAGTAATCAGAAGGAGTTGGTCCTCAAAGAAGAAGTTTGGGTTGTGTTAGAGGAAGGAATGAGAAATGTAATATTTTTTTTTGATAGTTGTTGATGTGGTGGTCAAAGAAAAAGTACTAAAGTTATAATATGTGAAATAGTCTGTTTTATAATACAATTCGTTTTGTGTTCAATTGGGTTTAAAATAAATCTTTTGCTGAGGATGCTTTCAACTGTTAAATCTATTTTAGAATGCTACAAAATGAGTGAATTTTAATGTTAACCATACTATGGTTTAGTAAAATGTAAATATACTTAGCCACTTTTTTTTTTTACATTTGGCTAAGGTATAAATCTAGTTTTAGTGTATTTCTAAGCTTATTTAGGAGAAAGAGCTTTATTGAATTCAGTTCAGCTTCAAAGCTGAGCTGTCTCTAACTTGCACATCTCCCTTTGCAATATCCCCTATTCTATTCTGTGTTTTTATATGCCCACCTCTCAATCTCCATCGACTTGGACCGTGTGTGCTTAATGTAACCACCTCCCCGGTTTCTATCGTCAATGAAAACTACACTTTGCATCTATGGGTGGCTGTTGGTCGTGCAGAAAAGCCAGTGGAGTTCTAAGGACAGCCAGAACATTGAAGATGACAAGGAAGGGCACCTGGTGTGCTGGACCGGAGATCGCATCCTGGACAGATGTACTAATGGCACTTCCGTAAAACTTTAACCTCTCTGCTTTACCCTTGGCTTACTCTCCCAATAATAAAATAGCTGGGCTAGGGGATCCGCTAGCTTAGTCAGTGATGGAATGTGTGTAGCTCATATGTGGACTATCCCTTTCACTACTGAGCAGACCAGCAGAGTCCCTTGTAACAGCTGATATGATGTATTTAACACCGTAACAAATGCAAACATCTAGTGATTATTATTTGTGCTGTAGGATTGAGTTTTTTATTTTTTGGTCCCACTTTGAACCAGTTGCTTCTATTATTTAGCAATATATTAGCAGAACTATTCATTTTTACACTGTTCCAAGTGGAAAACCCCTAGGTTGTGGCTGTGTGAAGTTGATGATTGCTGTGATGCTATAGGATCTTGCGGGATATTGTCCAATACAGGGCATGTGCTTAGAGTTTGACTGGTTATAGTAAATTAGCTTTTTAAGAGGAGTCCTTTAGATTCTTCTGTTATTGTAAACATCCATAAAGTGTTCTATTGCCTACCTTAGAGACTCTGGTTTTAGTATAGTTGGACTCTGGCAGTCTGCCTAGAAGTGAAGGTGGTGGTCAGCTGTTTATAGACCTAATGTGTTTCTTTACCTAAATCTTAGTCTGTTGTGTTTTCCAGATGAAATAGTGGGAAATCTTGGAGAAGGGACATTTGGTAAAGTTATGGAGTGCCTGGACCATGACCGGTTAGTAAATATGGAGCATGTCATTTTTCTGGCCTTTTTTGTTGGGTTATAAAATAAACAAAAATTCTACTACTTCTTGCTCCATAGAGGTAGCGTTCGAGTTGCTCTGAAGATAATACGAAATATAAAAAAGTACAGGGAGGCGGCTGAGCTGGAGATCAATGTACTCAAGAAGATTCGAGAGCGAGATCAAGAAAATAAATAGTAAGCAGTTTAGTCTATTTTTTTTTTTTTTTTCAGATGCCCATAATTGTTTCATTTGCATAAATAAACACTGACAGGATGTGCATATGGTCCCCTGCTTAACACAAATTCAGTAGGAGTGTAATATAGGATTAGTAATACCCTACTTATATCTTAAATGTATTATTGTAACAGTTGCTTAAAATAAACTGCACATTACAATTTTAAATCATAACCTCATACAGAGACTTTCATGGAAGAAAAAAAGTGAAGCTGTATATCATTTTCATCCTCTTCCAATCAATCATATTCTTTTAAAAACAGGGTTAGGGTAATTGGATGTGACCAAGGCTTTTTGATTTTATAGAGTGCTGGCTTTTGCAGGTGAACATGAGACTTTTTGGTATAAGGGATACATTTGTGGAGTTGCAACAGGTTTTGATTAACCAATTATTTTTTAGATAAAGACTATACCTCAGGGTGCTACCGTGACCAATTATAAATTTGAGAGAGAGAGAGAGGTTGCCTACGGCAACTAAAAAGGTCACTAAGGTGCACACCTCATATTAGTAGAAAGCGTATGTCCACACGTTTTTTGTAAAAAAAAATTTTAATCTTTATTATTCATTATTGAGAAAATTTAAGATAAAGTGACGAATATTATGAAAATTAAAAACATATCACATCAGCTAAAGATTTCCATATTAAATCGACCACTGAGATCACTGCTACTGCACCAGCTATAGTTTAGGGTGCCCTAGTCCCGCTTACCTGACTCTGCTGCTTTTACCTTCCTCCATTTGCGAGCCTGAGACACAGGAGGGTGAATACCTGCCGTTCCACATTTGGATAAGTACAGGCACAGAGTGCTGTTTCAATACTGCTTATTTGCATGAATTATTACTATCTAATTTGTGGATTTAAATTGTACTTAATGCTTATGTGATGTTGCTTGCTAATCACACTTATTTAATCCATTTTTCTGGCTTATGTTAATATTAGCACATAGTGCTTACTTTGAAATCTGTGCCAATTGTCATTATTGTTACAATGTTTCCTTTTGTGATAAACTGTATCTGATATACTATCATATTTCTGGCTGGTGCAGTAGCAGTGATCTCAGTGGTCGATTTAATATGGAAATCTTTAGCTGATGTGATATGTTTTTAATTTTCATAATATTCGTCACTTTATCTTAAATTTTCTCAATAATGAATAATAAAGATTGAAAAAATTCTTTTATAAAAAACGTGTGGACATACGCTTTCTACTAATATGAGGTGTGCACCTTAGTGACCTTTTTAGTTGCCATAGGCAACCTCTCTCTTTCTCATAAATAAACACTGCCAGGATGTGCATATGGTCCCCTGCTTAACACAAATTCAGTAGGAGTGTAATATAGGATTACTAATACCCTACTTATATCTTAAATGTAATATTGTAACAGTTGCTTAAAACAAACTACGCATTACAATTTTAAATCATAGCCTCATACAGAAACTTTCATGGAAGAAATAAAAGTGAAGCTGTATATCATTTTCATCCTCTTCCAATGAATCATATTCTTTTAAAAACAGGGTTAGGGTAATTGGATGTGACCAAGGCTTTTTGATTTTATAGAGTGCTGGCTTTTGCAGGTGAACATGAGACTTTTTGGTATAAGGGATACATTTGTAAAATGGAAGAAGTTCCGTTATTGTAAACCTGGTGTTTGGGTCAACGTATTTGTTACTGATTCCTCCTGGGGTGGGATATGCGCCAGGGCTGTCCCTTATCACCAATCCTATTCCTATTAAAGTAGAGCTAAATTGATTTGCCTATCATATGCTTTAAAAATAATAAATAATGCTTGGAAGGCGAAATGACTTTGTATGCGGATGGCCTATTACTATTTCATGACACCCAAAGAGGTTCCCTGCAGGCAGTTTTGCAAGTGATGTAGAATTTAGACATATTTTCTAGTCTAGTAATTTGGAATAAGCTATTATGGGGTCTGTTCACTTAACGATTTTTAATGAACAATGTTGATCCAAACTCTATTGGGGACAATTTGAAGTCCCGGTATGAAAAACACTGCGCACGCGCGTATCAGGACTCTTAAAGCTTCAGAGTTGAAAGTGTCTCCCAGACAGGTACGGTTTATTTTTTTTTGTTTTTTTTTAAATATTTTTTTATGGTAAAATATAATTGATAAAACAATTTATATATTTTTTTAAACATTTATGCACATAGGTTTATTCCAGTGGTCTCACTATACATTCCCCTCCTTTTCCTCCCCCTAATAACATCTATTAGGGGGGAGTAAGAGGGGTATATGGGGACATCGCTGGAATACTTACCCCTAATGCCAGCCTGACCTGGCATTAGTTTTGTTCTGGGAGCACAGTGTAAAACTCCGCTACCAGGCTTTATAAATATAATGAAGCACTTTTCAGCCTGGGCCGGCGAGTAGTTGCTTCTGTATTTTTGTGTTAATGGGTTACACTCACCGTCATTGTTAATTTTGTATAATAAATGTTAATACTCTATTAAAAAAAGAAAAAACCTTAGATTACCGACGCTGCTTAATTACTAATATGTTTTTACTTACAGCATGTGTGTACTGATGCGGGATTGGTTTGAGTTCCATGGACATGTATGCATTGCCTTTGAGCTGCTTGGGAAAAGCACATTTGATTTCCAGAAGGAGAACAGTTACCTGCCGTATCCAATTGGCCAGATCCGGCACATGGCTTTCCAGTTGTGTCATGCATTAAAGTGTAATTTTTTTTAAAAATATTTTTTTAATCCACTTCATTTTCAGCTAATTAAGACAAATCGAGTCCCTAATCTAATTTTATACCCTGTAACTTGCGTTTACAGGGTAATTAGGAAAGCTACAATATTTAAGGTGCTTTGTATTCTGTAAATTGTGTGATTCTATTTCCAGGGTCTTTGCACCTTGTCTGAAATGCTAGCATGTGTGCTGAAGTGCACTCCTAATGTGTTGAATTGCAATTATAAGGGGGTGGGGTGAACCTGAGGTCACAGCGGCTATGACTTATTTTTTTTCTTGTATTTTCAAAACCGCATGTAACCTTTCTCTGTTTTTACAGTTCTTCATGAGAACAAACTTACACACACAGATTTAAAACCTGAGAATATTCTTTTTGTGAATTCAGATTTTACCACTTTTTACAATCAGGCGAAGGTGAGAGTCCGTACTTTGTATAGTATGCATCTAGCATTATAATGGAGTTTACAATATGGTCCCTATGTATTTATTCCTATGCTGGCATTATTCTACTGAAGGAAATGTTTCTGAGTACTGAGGAATGGCATTGGGTTTTTTTTTTTTTAACTATGTTACAGGACAGCACAAACAGATGTTACAACCAACCACCTCTGTTTATTGGGGAGCGTTTCTGCTATATATAATGCTGCAGAGCTGCCTTTTCAAATGAATATTCCTATTTTACCCTAATATACTTGGCAATCTTTGTCTTTGTTGAATTGCTAGTTTTGCTATCTTTAATACTGGACTTTTACTTTACTGCTGTTGTGAAGCAATACATGGATGATTCCTTCTCGTTCATGTGACACTTTACACAAATTGTAAATATGGGGGTTCACAGTAAAAGATGTATTTGGGTCACTGCATATAACTCCATTATTTTCCTCTCTTTCTGGTAGAAGTGTGAAGAGAAATGTGTAAAGAATTCCAGTATCCGTGTTGTAGACTTTGGCAGTGCTACATTTGATCATGAATATCATACCACCATTGTGGCAACACGTCATTATCGGCCGCCAGAGGTTATATTAGGTAAGCTCCTACTCGGTGTTGGAGAGTGGAGAGAGGGGGGGGGGAGAAGGGGACTTTTTTTTTTTTTTTTTGTGTTTTTTTTTTTTTTTTTTTTTTTTTACTTTGCGTCAACATATATACAGTTTTGTTTAAACCTGGTTTATTTGTATTAATGTTTTAATGAAAAAAATCAAAGATTAATTCATGTTTTAATGCTTTGTAACCATAACAATCAAACAATATTAGGCTTTGAGTTGATTTATCAACCAATTTTTTTTTCTGCTTTTCCTATTACATCTGAATATATGTAGATCGAATAAACATATTAAAACTTATAAGTGCACTCAGAGATATTTAAAATTGAAAATAAAAATGAGTTAATAAGCATTAGTGCTACTTATTCATTATAATTAAATCAATCTAAATGGTTCTACCAAATGGAAAGGCACTTTCCCACATACATACGTGCGCAAGCGTTGTCATTCCCCGCTAAGAAACTCTGCTTTCTGAAATTGGGACATCTGAAAGTTCTTTTTTTAGAATGGGTGAGTATGCCGTTCAGCATACTTCACCCATTCACCATTGGACATGGCGATATCCCTTCGCCGCTGATATTGTTGGACAGATGGAGGGTCAGGTTGCAGGGGAGGGAGGGTTAGGGTCAGGCTTCCAGGAAAGGAGGGTTAGGGTTAGAATTAGGGAAAGGAGTGGGGACTATTTTTACTTACCATTTCGGAGCACGGAGCTTTCGGTGCTCCGTGGATTGATTGCTGTGTCTCATCGAGGAATATGCAATCGAAATCCCAGCCAGTTCGCAACTGTACTAGCTGAGGAGGCTTGAGCATTCAGAAGTTGCACCTTTTTGGCTCTTCAACTATTCCTAAAATGACTGTTGTAGTCATAGCATAATAATAATAAAAAGTGTTAAAAAATAATAATTTGAGGTAGGAGCAGATGGCTGCATACTGGAAGGGATAGAGCTTATTGCATGAAAACTGGTCCTATCATTGGTCTGCAGAAAGAGTAGGACACATGTTCATTCTTGTTTCATCCTATTTGTAAAACACTAGGGGGCTGGTTCTATTCTCCATGCAGGGTGCAGTATTGCTTAATTAACATAGTATGGACACTATTTTGACTTTGTGCTATGTTACAGGAGTATATTTTACTACCCAAAGTAATAAATTAGAGAAATTATTTCTTTAAACCCATTGCGTGCACATAAACTATGAAATTGTTGAAGGCAACATCATGTCAGTGGAAAAAAAATATACATTATTTAATTCTAACTTTAATTGAAAAAAAAACCACACCATTGTATAGGTGCATTGCAGGTGTTATAGGTGCATTTCTGTCATTAAACGCTTGAGCATACTGATGCTTGTAGTACTTCAAGCACCAGCATACTCATGGCTGCCAAGGCATGCTGGCACGTAAGGAACTACAAGCGCCAGCATGCCCAGGGCCTGTTGTGGTCTCTAATGCGCTACCACAATGAACTGCTCAATGCAAATAAATCCTTTTTTTATCAAATAATTTTTTATTAAACTTTTCAGTGTCAGCAATACAAACATTACATCAGAAACAAATAGTACATATACTACCAGCGAATAATACATAGAGAATAAGCAGTGCACTAACATGAATTATACACTATATAGTCAGGTACATTCTCACCAAATTAAACAGATTGACATAGCAGCAACAGTACAATAATGCACAGGTCAACAAGGGCTACATACAGAAACGTAGCTTATACCCTCCCCAATTTACCCATCCAGTTATTATTGTTATGAAATCAAGTACTCTCTGCCAGGGAGCTTCCATAATGGACTGAGTTCAGCCAGTCATCCCACACTCTATGAAATTTCTGAAGAGTTCCTCTACTTTCATATAGAAATTGCTCATGAGTCAGAGATGTGTTCACTAGCCGGATCCAATCACCAACCAACGCAGGGGCAGAGGCGCACCAGGTCCTTGCAATGCAGACCCTAGCCCACATACACAGATACTTAACATATGTTTGCCTATACAGAGTAAAGTGATTCTCCAATCCCAAACCAAATAGACACCACCTAGGATCACTGCTCGGGAGAACCACCCCCGTGACTTCTATGCATCTAAGGACATCACTCCAAAACCCCTGTACCCTCGGGCAGGACCACAGTAAATGTATAAATTGAGCATATTGCTCCCCACACTTTGGACAGGCTCCGGAACCCGATGCCTTAAATTTACATAACCTAGCAGGTGTGAGGTATACCTGATGAATAATATAAATTTGTATCTGTTGGTATCTAATGTTAGCCGTCATCCCCTTAGAGCTACTTCCCTTAGAGCTACTCAGTACCTCATCCCAATCCTCCTCATCAAGGGAGCCCAGATCAGCCTCCCATTGCACACGAAGCCTAGTTAAAGAAGAGTCTGGTTTAGCCATGGTTAATGCAGAATAGATTTTAGAAATTACATGCTCCTCCCCGACATCAAGAATCAACAATCTGACCGGAGAGGGAGTTAGATTAGGAGGGGCTTGCTCAAATTGTGCTCTAAACATATGCTGAAGCTTAAAATAATCCAACCACATCGAGGCAGGCAGGGAGAATTCCTCCTGCAATTGTGAAAAGGGTTTCAGGGTGGAGTCTCGCATGATTTGGTGAAAGGAATCCACCTCCCTCCTATGCCAAACCCCGGAGCCCTCAAAGTGCCTAATGACAGGGAAACTGGAGTTATGCCAAAGCGGAGCTGCAGGGTCCACCCCCTCTCCTTTGAATAAAACATGTGCCCACCTCCATACCCTCTGTGCCTGCAGGATAATAGGCGCAGAATTACGTGGATATGAGCCTGCCAGTAAAGCCTGCGAGGGCGTATGGCCAAACCCAGCCTGCTCAACCAAAGTCCAATGCAGGTCACCGTGGGGGGAGTCAATAACCCAATCTCTCAAGTGGGATAGCTGAGCAGCATAATAATAGAACAGAAGATCAGGCAGACCCATACCTGCCCTCTCTCTAGGCCTACAAAGATTTTCCCTTCTAATTCTGACCCGTTTATTCCCCCATACAAAGGAAACGAACAATGAGTGTAATTTCCGAAATATTCCAAGTTTTATTGGGACTGGGGACTGAAGAAGTACATAGAGTAATTTGGGCTGGACAATCATTTTCAGGAGATTAACCCGACCCATTACAGTAAGGGGCAGACCACTCCATACCTTCATCCTGACTTCCAACTTAGCAATAAGGGGTGTCAAATTAAGGGAGGAGAACTCACACATATCATTAGATATCAGAATACCTAGGTATTTAAACTGGGAGGTCCAGTTTAGAGGACAGGCCGCTAGAGGAGATATCGGGACCTCACCACTCATGGGCATTAAATAGGATTTACCCCAGTTAATCAGGAGACCCGAGAATATCCCAAACCTATTTACCAAATGAAGTAAAGCCACAATAGATCCCTGAGTGTCCGCTAGAAACAGCAAAAGATCATCCGCGTAGAGGGCAACCTTTTCCTCCACCTCCCCTACAACAATTCCCTTAACCAAAGGCTGAGTTCGTATAGCACAGGCAAGGGGCTCGATTGCCAGCGCAAACAGGGTCGGGGACAGAGGACACCCCTGCCTTGTACCTCTACCTAGTTCAAAACTGTCAGAAATGAACCCATTAATAGAAACTCTGGCCAAAGGAGCAGAGTAAAGCACCTTGACCCAATTAATGAACTGACTACCCATCCCCATCCTCTCCATTACTGCCCATAAATAACGCCAAATAAATAAAACCTTTAATACATACCAATATCAGGATCTTCAGCTGTAAGGGTCCAGTCTTCCAAGCTTTTACTCCAAAGGAACTAGCTTGTCAAAATAAAAAAAATCTTTGCAACAGGTCCTGCTCACAAGAACTCCCACCACAGAATGTGAAATCTGCCCTATTTATAACCTAGGGCAGCTTTTTCAGCATGTAATTGACTACAAAGACCTGAAATACATAATCTCCATGATTGCTCTGGCCCTAATTTTCTACATTGGGGGTGATAAAATATTTATAATAGAATTGGGTGATGTGACCTGGACCTATTGAGCACAATAGCTCTGATGTTTACATTCCAACAAATAGGTTCTGCGCATTGCGGGGAATAGAATTGGCCCTAAAAATCTTTAAGTAATAGATTTGGTAACGGTACCTATACTACATAACTTTTTGTACGTCTTAAACATATTCATTAATACAAAGAGGGAAACAAGTGCAACTTACAATGATTATTAAACTTGTCATACATGAAAGGGAAGAATCTGCTTATTGTAATGCTATGTAAACATGCAGGAAGTGATCTATAATTTGATTTTAGGATATACATTTGTATGTAGATTTATTCTGTGCATGATTGTAATATAATGTTTAAAATAGAATGTCATTAGTTTGTATTTTTAGTAGCTTTTTTTCCAAGGTATAATTGCGGTCATACAGTGATGCTATAAATTTATTGCTGGCTAGTCATGTATATTACCTACATACAACTTCATCTATTCTCTATTCTAGAGCTGGGCTGGTCTCAGCCATGTGATGTGTGGAGTTTGGGATGTGTCCTTTTCGAGTATTACACTGGATTCACTCTCTTTCAGGTACTTTAATAGTTTTCGTATCACTGTTTTACAGTGTATTTGTTAAAATCATTTATTTGTTTGTAACTGCATCTTCGTAACATGCTTCACATTGGACACTCTTCTTGAGATCGGGTTCTTTTAGGCCAATCACACTTTTTGGAAAAGCATCTCTAATACAAATATCTTTCAATAGACCCATGATAATCGTGAACACTTGGTGATGATGGAGAGAATTCTGGGACCATTACCACGGCGCATGGTTTACAAAACAAAGTAAGAAAAACCTTTATTTTTGTTTTTAAAAATATTGTTTATCAGCATTGTACATATGTGCTATATTTTTATTTTACATGTCCATGTCGTAATTCACTTATTTGTCAAATCAGGAAACAAAAATACTTCCAAGATGGATCCTTGATCTGGGATGACTCTACCTCAGAGGGGCGATACATCAGCAAGAACTGCCATCCATTGCGGGTAAGACCGATCCCTGAGGGCCACTAGAGTCCACTGCTCCTCAATTTTTTGTTCTATTACCAGGAGTTTGCTGCTGAAAGCTGTTGCTGATAATTGAAATGTGATGCTTGAATGTTAGATCTTTGACCTACATTGTCTAGTATTCTATTGTGTACAGGAAAATAGGCACAACTAAGAAATCAGGTTTGTGTGGTAATAACTTAAGCCAAAATCACATTTTCTCTCCCAGTATCCATTTCTTCACAATAAATTCTCCTCATGTATTGTTCTCATGGATCGTATCTTACGGATCTTATGATACATAGGTCTGATTATAGGATATTGAATCCACATAAATTAAATACGTGAATCATACGTAAGCTCTTATTGTACGATTTGCATGCGTTAGCCAACCCTAATTCCCCCCCCCCCCCCTTGGGGGGGGGTCTGTTTTGTCAGCCCCCCTTGTGGGTGGGCTCTGATCTGTACAGAGTGCAGCGTCTGTCGGCTGCACTCCATTACAGAAATAATGGTACTGCTCGTGTGCTACGTTTTTATGACAACTGCAATATGTAATGTACAGTAGTCGGCAACCTTAATTGTAAATCAGGGCATTTTTTATTTCCTTCCACCTATCTCCTTATTTAGTTATTGCTTTCCTTTTCACAGACCTACAAGACAGCAGACTCTCCTGAGCATCATCAACTATTTGACCTGTTACGGAAGATGCTGGAACACAGCCCCACACTTAGGATTACATTGAGTGAAGCCCTTAAACACCCTTTCTTCAACAACCTGAGCCCTGAAGAAAGGCAGATAGGTAGCAGGACATCTAGGGACCTCAGCAGATTAAAAGTATAATGCTTGAATTTTTTACCTGCTCCTTCATATTAACAAGATTTCCATTTCTAAATGACACGTCTTAAATGTCCTAAACAGATATCTTGTTATGTCCTTGTCTTTTATTTTTTTTTTTATGTAGTCTGACCATTGCATTAGCAACATTACTTTATTTACATCATATGTAATGGTTACAGAGTAAAATTCATTAAAAACCTAAACTGCTTAAAGCATTTTTCCACGTGTCTTAAGCAATGGATGTTCTAATCTCTGTAGTGTATTTATATATGTAAACTCAGGGATAAACGACAGAAAACATTCTTCAGCACCATCCATCCTAATGTGTAAATAAACTAAAATGCATGGTGTTTCTTCACTTTTTTTATATAAATTGCTCACTCTGTGTGCAGTCAGTGTTGAAATGATCTTAAATGTTTTGTAATGGAGCTGCTTGATTTAATAAATCCATGAGGCTGACACTGTATTTTTATTTATTTTTTCCCTAATTCACATAAGTGGTTACATTTTGTGGAGCAGATCTAGTCTGTCACTCAGAGGGAGGTGAGTTTGTTTTTTAGCTTAGTTATGGATTCTTGTACTGTTTGCCCAGTAGATACTTAATGATTACATGTACAAATAGAGCACCACTGTAATACCCATACTGTAGAAGAGTGGTCAGTGGTAATGAAGGACTGGACTCAGAGTTACAAGCATGTGCGATGCAGAATGGCACATGCTCATTTCACTACGGTCTATTCAAGGATACACTTCTGTGCATCCTATAGCCCACTCTGAATAGCACGTAGGGTGCTGTTCAGAGTAGAATGCGGATGAACAAGGCACATCCGACTTGTTAAAAACTAGTTGGAGCCTTAATTGCTCTGACCATTTTTTTTTTTTTCAAAAGTAAAAAAAAAACAGAGTACTTAAATGAGAATTTAAATATCTTGGCACACCCCCTTTTGCAGCCGGAATCTGATGCTGGCGGATAAAACTCCGCCAGCAATCCGATTTCCTTCCGCATTTAGCGCATGCACAGATCGTTTAAAAGGCATTGCATCCGTGTGATTTTCAATCCGGTCCGAAAAGCTCCTTCACCAGCACCTTACAGTTCTTACCTTCTAAATGGTAGGTGCTGTTTGCAGCCACTATTGTTCTACTTCCTGTATTCTACAGGATATGCAAGGAATGGAGTACATTTTAATGAATGATTGACATCATCTATTGTTTTTTACAGTTAAGATCTGCTTGGACAATTCTGCACTCTCAAAGCAGGAAGATTATGTTGTAAAATTTGTTTAGATAAGGATTTCACATTTAAATTGACCTGGTTGTCTTTTCCTCTTTTTTTTTTTTTTTTTTTTTTTTTTTTTCTTTTTTTGTAGACCTGAGCAATACCATGTTGAATTGCAAGGGGAGGCAAACTTAAAATGTAAAACCAGAATTAAAATTAGGAGGTGAAGTTTATTAACTCAACTCTATTTTATAGAATAAACATAAACCTATGCTGTATTTTAGTTCTCTGTGTAAAAGTAAAGTATGTTCCCTGCATTTTCTTAATTGGCACCCCTCACTTTGAAAAATTGTGTACCTGTGCTGTACATTTGCACCTAAAAAAAAAAGTGTAAGTGCATATCTGAATTAGCCCCATAGTCTGCTTTTTAACTAGGCCACTTATTACCCTAATTGCCTCTGGTGTTGAGCAGCAGATAACTATGGAGAAATAATAAACAGAGCCTTGCTGCTACTGACTGCAACATTGATCTATGCGACTGAAATTAACTTTTTACCACAGAAGAGAAGACGCTGGTGTGCCTGACCTTACAGCACTCACATCCACCTTGACAACTGTTATACAACTATTTTTCCACTCTACCATTTGCTATAGTCCTGTCCCTATTCCCTGTTTCTTGGCTGTGTTTTTTTTTTTTTTTTTTTTTTTCTTCAACAGTGGGTTTTTTTTTGCTGCAACAGTGGCATCTGCAGTCAATGAGAGGAGAAACTGCTGTTGATACCAATGCAGACATTGCAGGCTCATTGTTCTTGATCATACTGATGAATTACATACTAAATCTGCCTGTGGGGAGCCACATATGTGTCATTGTCTTGGTATTGTGGCATCCAGGTGTAGACGTCAATACCCACTGAAACACATTGAAGTGGCACATGAGGACAAGCTGTGATCTGATCTAGATGTTGGAACCATTAGGCTAAGCCAGCCCCCCAAATCCTGAATAGGCAATGCAAAATATGTAAAACTACCAAACTTTCTGCAAACTATAACTAAAAGTAATGAGATGATTGAATATGCTTCTGTTTATTTATATTTTTACACTTGGTATCTGGTTACACAAATGTTGCAATCGGCATAAATTCAGTTTTGTGTCTATGTGCAGCTTATATAACAGCTCCACTGCTGTTCTTTGAAGGAATCTATTTGGGTCTGGTATGAAATGTTGACAGTTGAATACGATGGTGATACTAATCAAAGACCCAGAACTATTTGCCATCATGAGTCTCCCTGGTATTTCCTATTCATGTCCATTCCATCTCCCATCATGTTTCTATCCCCCTGTATTCCTCATCATGTCTCTTAAGCCTAGTATGTTTTTGGCATGTGGGAGTAAACTGCAGCACCCGGAGGAAACCCATGCATACACAGGGAGAACATACAAGCTCAACACAGATAAGGCCCCAGGAATAACTCGTTACCTCAATGCTATGAGGCCCAAGTGCTACTTACCAAGCCACCGTGCTGCCAATGCTCTGCTGATTCAGAGTTGCACTTACACTTTTTTTTTTAAGGTGCAAGTGTACAGCTCGGCTAAACCATTTTTCAAAGTAAGGGGTTTTTATTAATTTAAAATCTTTTGCATGTAGGGAACTTTTTTTATTTTTACACAGAGAACTAAAATACTGCATAGCTTTATGTTTATACTATAAATTAGAGTTGAGCTAAGAAAGTTTACCTCTTAATTCTAATTCTGCTTTCACAATTTAAAATAGTCTCCCCTTGCAGTACAACATGGTATAGCTCAGGTTGTATACTTGCACCTAAAAAAAGGTGTAAGTGCAGCTCTAAATCAGCCCCGAAGAGTTCAGAAACATTACTGTAAGCACAAAAACTCTGGCTCTCCATGGCTTAGCAGCTGCATGCAAGCCTCACATCAAGTCTAATGCTAAGTGTACGATGTAGTAGCGTAAAGTACTTTCAAAGAATAGTACATAGACATGCAGCAGTGCTATTGCAGAGAGTAATACAGACGGATCAGCTGAAGCCGCACTGTGTGAAGGGTGGCTTCGGCTAATTCCTGTCTGTACTACCTGCAATAGCTGTTGCTGCATATCTGTGTACTGTAATGCTTTGAAGTATACCTTCAAATCTGTAATAGTAGCATAGTACATAGATAAAACCAGAATGGAAGTTGCTCAACCAATTTATTAGGTAAATGTTAAACAGGTGCATGAAAGGCAGGGGGTTTACCTGCTTGCCACAGAAACAAAGGGAAAAATTGCCCCAGCACACTGCCATAAACCAGTAACAAACTATACTGTTCTATCTGTAAAATAAAACACAGAAATGTTCGTTACGCATATTTGTACAAATATGAGATAAGCCACCAGCCACCGTCAAGGCCTTTCTGTATATGGTGGTCCTAACTCTAACAATGAGAGTCCCAATGTTGGGTCTCATATTAACTCTAAAATTGAGAGTCCCAATGTTGGGTCCCATATATATGTTTATAAATTGAGAGCCAACTTACCTAGGAGACACCCCTTAAAGTCTTTAAAATGGCTGCTGTGAAACAGCTCTCCCTCTCCGCAACTGCTCCCAGACATGCCCACAAACAGAATAAAACCAGAATGGAAGTTGCTCAACCAATTTATTAGGTAAATGTTAAACAGGTGCGTGTACATAGTACATAGATATGCAGCAGCAGCAGTGAAGAATAGGGAGCATTTCAGCTTGCTGATTGGTACGATTATCTGGTCTTTGAACATGTTTGATTTATATCGAGAGCAAGCTCCCAATATTTTAAGGAAGCCAGAGTGTTTCTGGATCGTTTATTTGGTGTTTGAGAAATTGATCCTGGTCACTAACTACAGCAATTATTTGCCCGATCACCGATTAATTCGGTGATCAGGCAGATAATCGCTCTAGTGTATGGCCAGCTTAAGTCTCTACAAACGCCCATACTGTACATTAGTAGCCTGAGTGCTGCTCATTTGCATTAAGTTCTGCCCCTCTAGCCACCCATGCGGATGTCATTACATTCCCAAGCATGAATCTTTCCTAAGTAGCCATTATTTTCTGTGAATTTTTCTTACATGTTTTCAGGGCGTAGTTTTGAGTTCTGGGCATGCTCAGTTTAACCGTTCTTAAATATATGCACTGAAATCCTGTTCTTACTTGTGAATCAGGCATATAGTGTTGTTGCCCATGGCCCAGATTCAGAGTTGCGTGTGGGTGCAGGGCGGATGCGCAATAAAAATTTGAACACTGCCATTTCAAGGCTGCACATTTCCGCGTAAAATGGCGACTTTGAATAACTTTCAATGATGAATGCGCAAACGGAAGTGCATGAATGCATATGTGCAATCTGTCAAGTACAATGCATGTGCAAGTTGTAAGGACAAAACATGCATGTGCTTATATTCTTTTCAAAGTTTAGCTGCTGAAAATGTACTAAAAACTAGTGTATTGTTTGAAATGATTTGTTGGTGTAATGTTTAAAAATGATTTCATGTTAGAAATGTTCTGAAACGTGTTTGAATTTTACCTTTGTGAGATAAATGTGTAATTTTTAAAATCTTGTCAGCATTCAACATGAATGTTTACATCGTTGAACATTAGAATCATTGTACACTAACCTAAATCTCTAATAATACACACAAAATAGTTGTTAACCAGAAACTTTTTTTAATATTAAAACAAAATAATATACAACATTTTAATAACCAGAAAATTAAAAAATAATATATTTTAAAGCATAAAAAACGTAAACGTTTTTTAAAGTATAAAACGGATATGCGCCTGTCACTGTTGTGGCTTTAGTTTTATTTATAGCAGGTGCTTATTCTTTAATCTACTAAATATGCAACTTGCATCATGTCCATGCTAGGTGTAAGGAAAATATACAAGAAAAGAGCGAAATTCATCAATGTGCACTCTATGCTGACACAATCATAGAAGTTGAATAGAACAATTATAAAACTACAAACTTTATTAAATCTGTTTAAAATGTGAAATATTGGTTAAAAAGAGTCAATGGGAGAAATAGGGAGTAAAATTTAAAATATAGACCAACAAATGGCTCCTACTATTTTTATATAAATCCCTGTATGCTGTTATGTATGTCTTAAACCTAAATTAGGTATAGAACCTCAGATGCTTTAGTAAATTATAAATGAGATATAAGACTCGACCTGATTCAGAGTTTTAGCGGATGCGCAGGTCGTAACTGCTAAAACTTTCTATTCAGATGGCCGTATTTAAACAAAAAAAAAAAAACAGTCAGAGCTATAATTGCTCCGACCAAATGCAAACCAATTAGCCCCTTCTGCCACCTACCCCGCCCCGACCGAACTATATTAAATAAATAAAGAACGGAGCGCCCGGGCATCTGAATTCTCGTTCTCTCGATAATTCTTACAGTGCCCAAAGGGTATAAATACACCCCAATGACAAAAAATTAATTTTTCTAAGATAATCATCAATCCTATTTTCAATATAATATCACAACAGATTTTAGATTAAAAAGTAATTTATGGTATTTATGAGAAATGTTGGTTGGAACAAAGAACTACACTCTTTAGAGACTATACGTTTAGAAAAAGAGGATCAAGATGGAGTTCATATTTTAGAGTCCTTACTGATGGAGAATAATGGTGTTTGTACTGTACAAGATGTGTCAATATATATCCCGAAAGGTCAACTGAGACGGATTAGGCGTAACTGTGCCTCTGTAGAAACCTATAAGATACAGGCCTCGACTCTTATCTCTCTGACCACACCTTCTCTGTTTCCACCCCTAGCTCATCTTCCCATCTCTCTCCGCTCCCTGTTGGTGTCCCCCAGGGCTCTGTCGTTGGCCCGCTCCTCTTCTCCCTCTGCACCTCCTCATTGGGTAACCTCATCAGCACCTTTGGTTTTAACTACCACCTCTATGCTGATGACACTCAAATCTACCTCTCCTCCCCTGACCTCAACCCCTCTATTCTGTCTAAGATTTCCGAGTGCCTTGCATCCCTATCCACATGGATGGGCAAACGCTTCCTCAAGCTGAATATGGACAAAACGGAAATTATTGTTTTTCCTCCCCCTAGGATTTCCTCCCCGTCCTCCATCACGATAACAATTGGTGATACCTCTGTCTCCTCATCCCCTCAAGTTCGCTGCCTAGGTGTCATCCTTGACTCCTCACTTTCATTTATACCACACATCTGTGCCCTCTCTCATTCTTCGTTTCCACCTATGCAACATTGCACGCATCCGTCCCTTCCTCACCAATGAAGTTATTAAAATCCTTATCCACTCATTATCACGCCTCGACTACTGAAAACCGAACGTCCGCAAAAAGATGTCACACCCGGGTACGCTGACTAGTCAGCGGCACAGGGGACCAAGCACCATTACCAGGAGCACAGCAGCAGCCCAGCGATCTGCCTACCCGGGTGTGACATCTTTTTGCGGACGTCCGGTTTTCTGCCACATATACCATCTCCCTGGTTCCCTTTTTATGTTGTTAGTGATGTTTTGGTATTAATAAATTGTTTTTCTATTATCTTCTTCCCCATCATTGTATCCCCGTGAGGGGAAGGAGGAGCCTTACATCACCACCCACTTCTCATCCAATTTGGATCAATTTATGTTACCTATTATTTATTATTACTCTGACACTTCCACTGTGGGCTTCTAGCGCCTTGAGGTTACTCTTCTTTACTTTTATCCATTATTCATTTTAAGGGATTGGGACATCAGCTGATAGCTTAGAACACAGTGTGCAGATTATCCTCTACACTATTTTATCTATAATAGTGCAACTGCACTGGTAGTTTCAGATTGAATAATGCTGGGTTTTTCTATTATACGTTTTTAATATAATTGTATCAAAAAGCCACCTATTACATTTAGATTCACAGTATGGCTAAATTAAATAGCTATCTATATTTAATTCAATTGGCTTCTATCTTAGAAGCATTAGAGAAAGTCACAGCTTTTCTCATTATAGCACTCAGAATAACCAGCTGGTAAAATGCTAGGTAATAGAGCTCAGATAAGTGTCAGACTTATTTAGTATTTATTATTAATATTGCATGGCTGAGGTTATGCAAACTAAATTCAGAACGGCATGGTAATCTCTAATAGGGTAGGAAAGTAGGAGCACAGCAAAAACGCTGACGTACGTTTTGCATTTACTGTTTTATCAAGGCATTTTGGAAATTGTAGTAGCACCCAAGGTCGATAACTATTTATGATAAATGTGAATAATTTTTGTATCCTTGTGGTTTCCAATCATAAAGTTATTATTTTTCGTAAGGAAAAAGTCGCATGTGCATTGCACTAAAGATGTGGATGTGTGCCGACCTGCTAGTAGACGCCCCATTTTCACCTTTACATATCTCTACACGCCCCGTTTTTGCAGCTCTGAATATAGGCCTATAAGTTTTAATATGTTGGAATGCTTTTTGAAGGGTTAATATGGAAGCGTAGACATGCAAAAACCTGGCTGCATTCTGATTGAAAGAGAAGCTGAGGATAACTAAGGACCGGATCCAGAATTAATAAAGTCAAGGGACTTATGCACATAGTTTGCATAAGTCCCCTGACAAGTAACATTGGCGCATGTGCATACTAGAGGTTACTCAAGCATATCTTCTAACGTACGTAACTCAGGTGTGCAAAATACGATGAAGGGGCCGACCTTTCAGTTACGTATGCCTTATCCCCACCAAACAGACGGGCATGCAAATGAAGGGGCGGGTGAGACAACTTATGCATTGATCCACGTCGGGATGGACGCAGATCATTGCGTACAGGTTATGGTAAGGTTCTGAACACAAAAGTGTCCAGAACTATTACTGATAAGAGGAGAGTGACCCTCCCTTCTACCTTGCTTAATTTCAGAACCCTGTACGCTTTACTATCTGGATCTGGCACTTGGTTATTAGGGTCTTTGGGCCTGATCCAGAGCTACGAAATTGGCCGATTTCGAGCGAGCGTACGACCGTTTTTTTGCGTATTTTCGTACGAAAATTCACACTGCGCATGCCCAGTATGACAGCTTCCGGTCGGCTGGACGACATGAGTGTATAGCGGTCGTATTGTGTGTGAAATATTCGCTCGAGGGGCGTGCGTTCAGTATGACGGTCGGCTGGGTGGTCGTTTTACTACACGGAGGCGGGGATAGCCATTTAAATTGTACAGTATGGGCGTGCTAAGCCCGTACGCTCAGCGTATTATGTGCGAAAATTCGTACGGCCGACGGTAGTACCTAGTGTAGGGTATAGCCGCCGTAAGCAGGTACTTTACAATGGGAGTGTTAGGGGCGTGTATGTTTATACGCACGGTCGAACGTACGCATTCGCCCGTCGTGCGAAATTTCGTAGCTCTGGATCAGGCCCTTTGAGTGGGAGATAAAATACATTATACAGACGCAAATATTTTGCTATGGAGTTCAACTTCCAAATTTTTTAGTTTACTACCATCATTTTAAGGTAATGCGTTTTTCTAGAAGAAAACCTCTGCAAATAAAAACATTTGGACCCTGCCCTTACCACACTTCCCAACCCCCAGTAACATCAACTATAAGGGCTAGATTTACTAAAATCATATTCGCAAAAATTACTGGAGTTTGGATGGAATTTCCAGTGAGTCTAAAATCGCCGTATTTACTAAAGTAATTTCAGCAAAAACTCGCCATAGTTGAAATCGCTATGGCGAGATTGAAAAGCCAGAGCCTACAAATCGCTGTATTTACTAAACAGCTATTTGTAAAGTCTCTTTAAATTTGCCTCAAACTCCAGCGAGAAAATAGAGGTGGGTGTGAGTGTTGATTTTGGTCAAATCAAAACTTTGAACCCCCATCCTTTTTTAAAATAAAAATACAGTTATTTTGTCTCAAAATACAAAAAATATCCATAACAATACTACAAACCCCCTACAGTGGCATGCAATTAACCCTTAGCATTCTGCAGCATATAGTACTAGAAGGCACAGCATGCCCATGTATTGCAGGACATGCTGTGCCTTTTAGTTCCATACGCGGCAGTATGCCAAGGGTTAATGGCATGCTGCCACATATTGTCCCCCCTTACATTAATTTAATTCAAATATTTAATGTCACCCATGCATATTTAATAATAACTGTCACGTGAACAATGAATAATGAAGAAATCAAACTGTCCCTGTGCATATTAAAGAAATCAACTGTCCCCTGTGCATATTTAATATTGATAACTGTCCCACTGTGAATAATAAACAAATAAAACGGTCTCCTGTGCATATTAAAGAAATCATATTGTCCCCCATGGCATCTTAAATATTGATACGTGTCCCCTGTGGCTTTTCTGTAAACATGATTATGAAAATATCTAAAAAGTTTTGATTTAAAATAAGTATTATAAAATGTTTAAAATCTTAATATTACTCACATTGGGCCTGATCCAGAGCTACGATGTTACACTGAGCGCTGTAGCGCTCAGCGTAACATCGCTGCTCT
>WWET01000359.1:575985-587355 GCA_011038615.1 Limnodynastes dumerilii
ACCAGCTAAATTTAATAATATTCCTAAGGAACATACTTCCAGTTTGAAGAAGCAAAAGAAATGTTTGTTTTTTTTAATTACAATGTTCTTGCTTTCATGCTTGGAAGAAAAACATGTTGTTACTGTGTAGCTTTATCAGCTGTTTAATGTCTCCACCATTTAATCACTTGAATGATGTGGCATTTACCAAATGAAGCACTTGGTGTTGTGTGTACGTGTTATGTTTCTTTTATTTGAGCAATGGTAAGATAGTCAATAACTCTAATCCATCTATGCAAATTGCACATGTGCTCCCTACGGAAGGTACAGAATAAAATTAGAGTTTGTAAAACATCTACTCATAATAAGCAAGTACAAAGTACATTTACCCAAAAAAAGTACAACAACGTGCAGTGAAGAACCCTTGGTAGTAAAATAATGTGTATGTATGTATGTGTGTATATATATATATATATATATACACATATATATACACACACACACACACACACGTGTGTGTGTGTGTGTGTGTATATATATGTGTATATATATATATATATATACACACATACATACATACACATTATTTTACTACCAAGGGTTCTTCACTGCACGTTGTTGTACTTTTTTTGGGTAAATGTACTTTGTACTTGCTTATTATGAGTAGATGTTTTACAAACTCTAATTTTATTCTGTACCTTCCGTAGGGAGCACATGTGCAATTTGCATAGATGGATTAGAGTTATTGACTATCTTACCATTGCTCAAATAAAAGAAACATAACACGTACACACAACACCAAGTGCTTCATTTGGTAAATGCCACATCATTCAAGTGATTAAATGGTGGAGACATTAAACAGCTGATAAAGCTACACAGTAACAACATGTTTTTCTTCCAAGCATGAAAGCAAGAACATTGTAATTAAAAAAAACAAACATTTCTTTTGCTTCTTCAAACTGGAAGTATGTTCCTTAGGAATATTATTAAATTTAGCTGGTGAAAAAAAAAAATTATAAACTTATTTAGCAGCCAATTTCTAACATCACTCTTGCTGCCAGAAACGTGCTGATCTGCACTCACAGCTGCTTGCACTGGGGCAGATAAAAAAAAAATGGTGGCAAGTTTGTGCCTATGTCATTAAGGCCACATTTAAAGTGTGTTTGTGAAGCTGGCAGAAGCTTGTGTTTCCATTTCTACATGGAGTGTAAAGGGATAACGAACTTGCAGCCAAAGGGTGAATGATAGCTGATGCCCACCTCCCTGAACACCTTTTGTGGAATACCAATGTCACACAGGTAAACCCGCCCAGCCTGCTCTCCGAGTGGAAGTGGGAGACCCAGTTCCAATGACCACTTGGCACAAATGCCCTGCTCCTGCTCAGTGACTGGAGGGTCAATGCTTAACACTGGGGCTCGATTCTGGTTAGCCCAGTCTACAGCTGCTTTGTACCATGGCTGGTCACACAAGAAGGCATTTTCATGGCAGTCCAGACAATTAATTACCAAGTCTACAGGACAATCCGGAAGTTCTAGAATACAAGAGAATGGATCAAGTAAGAAAGAGCACCACATATTTAGTATTAACAATATACAAAACTTAGGGTTTTTGTACAATATACATTATTTACTTCACACCAACATGAAAAAAATGCAATCCACAGTTAACATGCATTTTATTTATTAGTGACAACATTTTTTTTTTTTTTAAGTCAAAGTATCTTCTGGCACAACAATAAATATATAATGGAAATATCTAATAGGCTGTCAATTCTGGAGCCAACATATGAACAAGTCACACGCCTTCTTGCATTTTATGACTTTGACACAAGATGGCAGTACAACAGTAAATGAAAAGAATTAAACACCATTAACTTCCCCGTCTGGCACATTTAGAAACCAAATTTCTGCTTGTGACTATAACAAATATCACATGAAAATGCAGTTTAATAAAGCCTCCACAGCCTCTCTCCAGGACAACTGCACACATACAGGGTCATTTTGTTAATGGACACTTGTTTGCTATGCTAATCCAAGTATAAAAAGCTAAATAAAACAGCAGCTTTCAGTCTGTAGATGTCACTATGGAGCCGAGTGGCTAAAACTATGAATGAAATGAACAGCAGTAGCTGGTGGAATATAACTTACAAAACATCATTGAAGAGAGAAATATTAAACAGTGCTCACTAACCCTCACTATTCCTATCCAGTGTACATGGCCTCTAGATCTCCTATATGGTCCCCATGTACCATAAGTCTAAAGGTTTCAAAACTAACATTTTTACACCTACTAATGGAAAATGTTAAACTACTGTAGCTTATCCTTAAGGGTTTAGAGCATGCAGATATGAGCTTTAGATGTCACAGCAAGATACAGAATATTCAAATGGAACTGTTAATAATATGGACAGATACACAAACAGAAAGCCTGTATCATTAAAAAAAAATGAATTCCAGTGTTTTCAGAATGGAACATGTCCACATTATAATGAAGTATAAAAATAATGCTTATGGAATACATTGTGAAATAATAAAACTAAACAAGAAAAAATCTGAAAAATAATTGAAAGAAAAAATAAAACACCTTGACAGTTATTGTATTGTTTAACAGTCAAGGGTGCACAAGGCATATTGTTAGGTCAACAGGATTCAAACATGTCAGCAATTAATGTATTATAGGCCATGGAGGATTTAATCTGAGGGAAATCTCATATGCCATATGCATTATGACCAAGAATAGTGGAACAGTGAAAAAAATCCCTAAAGCACAACTGAAAAGACTGGAAGCTGTCGTTATTAAGCATTGTCTAACAGGCATTGGCGATATTCACTATTTATAGACTTCTAAACTAAGTAGCAAATAGTAATTGTACATTATAAGACACAAGAATGTCATATTGGTCATTCTCAAGTAGATTCAGTGATACATGCAATCCAAACCTTTACATACATTTGTTTGTGTGTGTGTGTGTGTGTTTTCATTAATGGAAGAAAAGCACTAACCTTTAACATTGGACACCTGCTTGCCCTCCGTCCGACAAAACAAGTTTAGTTCATTGGTAACAGACTCCAACATCTTAACAAAATTGGGCAGGAAAAGGATAATATCTACATCATGGTTCGCCAAGTGTCGGCCACAGCTTATGCCCTGAGCCCCTTTAATATGGGGTCCACAGAGAAGGGCCACTGTAGGTCGCTGATGAACATTTTTAGGATTTAGCCTATGGAGAGACAATAATGACCAATACAACTTACACAGAAATACACAGATGCTTCATTATATATTATGCACTTCTAGAATCAGCTGAACATCACATAAAGAAAATCTCCTGGAAGGACAAAGGTAAATGGCATTTTATTATATGTATACGCATTTATTAATATGTGGTATAATATTAGTATATGGTAATTATTTTAAAGCTTTTTGCTAAGAAATACATTTGTAAGGGATGGGGATTTGGCAAATTACGGGTGCTCAAATAAAATTATATCTTGACCCATGCCTAAAAAAAAATTATCAGGGTCCGGATTCTGTACGTAGATTGCATAGGCGCGGTCTTACGCAATCTACGTCCAGTAAGGGCACATAGATAACGTAAACAAGCTACTACGCATGCGTAGTAGCTCAATTCTTAAAACAACGTGCGTGAATCCGGACCCAGGTGTCCCTGTCACATGGCTGGATCTGCTCCTTAGAGAAATACCAGAAAATGGTTCCTTATGAAAGACTTAAATATATGAATGCTGCTTTTTATGGAAGTAAAAGAAATGAGCAATCCCTAGAGATGCTCTCTCCAGCGACTATTTGCCTCATGCAAACATAGAGAAAGGGTACTGACAGCCTCACCTTTGCCTGAAAATGGATCTCCTTCTCTGAGCTGCAAATAACACTGGGATCTCTGCCAAATCAGGCTTCTGCATGAATACTGTATGTAACACTATATATGTTATGGGTTCTTAATTACACATAACATAAAAATATTAGTTTTGGGTGGACAAAGTCTTCAAAAGTATGTTCTATTTTATTTAACCTTGTAACTCATTACACTGAAAGCTGTTGTCCAATAACATGATTAATGCCTCTTTACTTGTGTATATTGTATGCAAGAAACTATACTAATTGCAAAGCAAATAAGTGGACATTTAATGCATACAAACATTTCAATGATATCCGGTTTATTCACAACTTGAAGACCAGCCCACACCTTGTAATTTATCTGTGCTTGTTTATACACACGCAAGGCTAGCAAAGTACTACCTAGCTGAAATAATTGCTTTGCACTCTGCAGAACTGGTATTACTGGAGCGATGCTAGAGCAGGAAGAGAGGAGCACAGAAGATCTGCATTGCGTGTGAAAAGAACATTCCAGGCAGACTTGTATCAGTTTAACAGTGGCAAATTGAGGCCTGGCTGTATAACTGGTTTCACTCCTCTTTTCTTATCTTGCACGCCTGGTAGCCATGCACCTAACCTAGTTTTAAATGTAGACATAGCCTTCAGTAGTTCAAATATTTATACAATCAGATACCTCCAATACTTGCAGGTATAGTGCAAGTTCTGTGTAATCTTCTTTACCTGTCTTGGCTAGTATTGTATGGGGGCGCTACACATAGGATATCCAGCACTGTATATTAATCCATAAAAAGATTCATAATATCCCCACACAGATTGCTTGCTGTGGGTGATTTGTTTTTGGTGACACAGACACTTTTAGGGCTACACAAATACTCATGAGATATCTATATCAGTGATACAACTAGTGATGCCACTATATCGTTTTTTCTGCAGCATCCAAAGATTGTCAATGCCATGGCGGCAGCAAGCAATAAGAGTTTGTCTATACTCACACATAGAGACTGACACTTAAACACAACAAGATACAATCAGTAACTATTCTCATATGCCAATTGTTTGGATGTGTGGGGGTCCTCCCTAAGAACGGCCCTATTTCAAAGATAAATGCAAAAACTACCCAACCCTTCCCCTAATTCTAACCCTAACCTTCCCCTTCCATTACCCTAGCCCTCCCTTTCTTTCATCCTGACCCTAAACCCTCCCTTCCCCGCAGCCTGACTCTAACCCTTCCTTCTCCGCAGCCTGACCCTAACCCTCCCTCCTCCCTAGCCTGACCCTAACCCTCCCTTCTCCCTAGCCTGACACTAATACTCCCTTCTCCCTAGCCTGGCACTATTACTCCCTTCTCTACAGCCTAACCCTAACCATCCCCTTCTATGATCCTAACCCTAACCCTCCCTTCCTAAGAACCTAACCCCCACATTCCTAACACTAAAAGTCCCTGGAGAGGTTACTCACTTCTCCGGAGCTGCGATGGGTCCTGCGGGTCTCTGTGAAAATGAACGGGTGAGTATGCCGATCAGCACACTCAACCAATCATAAAAAAAAAATTCTAAAAAGACCCCCTCTGAAATAGAGACAGCCAAAAAGTAACTTTTGGCGGTCTCTATTTCTGAAAGGAGGCCATCGTTGCAGGGACTGCCACCGCTCTAGTCACAGCTATTTTCCCAAAACAATGGGAAACAGGAGAAAGGTGCTTAGCATAGGTGCATCATAATATGGATCTTTCTTTTCTTTTTTTTTACCTTTACTATTACTATGAAGGAAGAAAGAAAAGCAAGTTTTCACAAATATGTCCAATAAAATCAACACCAGCTCACCTATTAGGTCCACCCAGCAATGTCAGCGCCATCTGACTGGCACAAACTCCTGACATTTCCAAGCGTTTCTCCACTGACAGGCCATGCTTCTCAGCCACACTCAACAGTTTTTTATGCAAGGCATAGGAGATACTGGGAACCACCAGACCGGAATCTGTGGGAAATAAAGTCAACCAAGAATGAATGCAAAAAGATTGGATGGATATGAATACTAATAACATTATCTAAAACAAACAAGTGGTGCACTTTACAACTTTTGCATGGAGCGTGACCCACTAATACATACAAAGTTGTAAAAAATAATCATAAAATCATGGAACATTTACAATATTTTTTGCTGAATTAAATATGCATACAGCCAGCCATAGAGCAAGAAAAATACGTTAGAAAAAACTCATACGTTCCCACAGAGTTGCGTGCAACCAATTGTAGATTATGGGTGCCACCCCGGTCACATGGGGAGTAGTCTGTTGTTCTACTGCACGAATGCCTGCCAGCTGTGATTAGCAATTGGCACAAAAGCCAAGGCAAGCAGCCAAGCCTCTCACCTCAGATAAAGGCAACTGGCACAACTTTACTTCATCCTCACGTTATTTACACGGGATTGACCATAGGTCAAATTTATAGCCATTTTTCCCTGTGGCCATCTCTACAATCATGCTTACAAATATTAATGGACGAGGAAAAGGATTAAATGCAAATTTGGAAGTAACACATACAAATTCAGCTGTTATTATAAGATAACCATATTGTATACAAACAGAAAATAATCAGTTAACTTCATATTGTGCCAAGAGTGAGATGAAGAAGAAAGATGAATGTAAACATGTTGAGCCTGACCCAGACCTAAAACAGAACACGAAGATACAGAGGGCTTCCGGAAGTTCGGCCACTGCTAAATTCCGTACGTGAGTGGAAAGGGCACTACCCCACAGAACGTAAAAGTAAAGATGCAAACGAGACAACCGCACGTAAGGACTAAACCCAACCCTTACTGGGCTGAAGATTGAAGAGTAAAATCTGAAAGCAACGCATGCACAATATGAACATCATATGAACATCCCTGAAAAGGAAGCCTCCACATTGTAAGGTATTAAATGGTCAAACACTAATTAGACTTCCTTAAGTGTGCTGAGGCTTGTTGACAGCGAACACCATACATGAATGAAAGAAGGATAAAGAGTTGTCAGACAGGTTACTCCAGCAGCACCTGCTCTCCCCAGCTGTTCTCTGGTCACACGCAACGCATCCTCCATTCACACGGTGTGCTCATTCATCTACTAGGTTCCTCAGGGCAGCTAAATAGGTGACTTAACACCTTCATGACTGGACAGGTGGTCCCCCCAATCTTATATTGCCGCCACCGTTAATGATTTCATTCTCTCAGTCATACAAAAATGTCTTTTATGTCAGCAGCTGCACATCTTTAGCATGTTTTACTCCGAGAATAGTCATTATAAACCCTGCCCTAAAACTGTGCGGATTTTATAAAAAAAAAATAATAACAAACATTGGGACACGAACAAATGCCATGATAACTTAATATGGCTATCTGTGACGTAAGACTATTTTATATATTCTACAAATGTTTACAATTAATGTGCCAATATTTTCTTGCAGTAAACAATTATTTTTTTTATGACCAAAATAATAATCCTGACACCTCTGTAAAGACATAGTTAATATTATACACATAAAGTAATTACATTTAATAAGAGATGTCCCTGTTCCTATACTAACACCTTGCGTGCCACACAGCACTATCCTGCTGGCACGCTTGCTCTATACCAGTAAGGCAACTTCCAGGAACTGGCAGGCACAATGATTAACCCTTAACTTTTGGCAAGAAGATGTAATGCTGAGCACGCAAAGTAATGAGGGAAGGAGAGGGTGAAGGAAATAGTCCTGTCACGCAAGGAGGGAGAATCTAAAGCTAATGTTTAAACTTTTAATTACCAGGTGACATGTGTGCAAGTAAAGAAGGAACGCCTTCTGTCTCACACACGCAAGGCAATCTAGTCACACCTCGCCTTTAGTAATAAGGAGTGTAATGTAATATGGTACTTGGGTTAAGAGCGAGAGCACAAGCTCCTATGGGAAAGAAGGCAATTGGAAGGTGAAGATAAACATACAAAAAAAAAATGAAGTAAAACATGGGTTGGCAGGGGAGTGAAGCACTGTGTATTATTATAAACAGATTGAAATAGAGCCAAAATGAAGCATGCTTGGGATAGGAAGCTAGGGGGTAGTGGGGTTGGCTGCTCAGGAAGCCAAGTAATTAAAGAGGCCCAGAGAGGAGGAGGGTGGGGGAGTTGTTTGCAAAGTTTTACTATGAGATTTTACAGCTGGCAGTGAAGCTAGGCAGATATCGATTGAGCAGCTCTTAACACGCAACACACATACAAAACAATCATTCACATGGTGGGAAGGAGCAAAGGTCAATAGTAACACACAGAATAGCCAATACCTTGAGCATTCATACTAGATTGAGAAATGTTTTGTTAAAACAGTCATTGTTTTTATTACAACATTTTAAATGAAAAGGTTTTAATTCCACAAGATATTAAACTTGTGATGCATATGGGACTTCATGCACACTATATATGAATAAGAACCAGCTACCCACTTGCAGTAGAGGAAATTGATTTAATCCACAATTTTAAAATAGAGAAATACTTACACCTATTAAACTGTTAGCATAATGTACACCTCCCAAGGCCAGTCCTGATTTCAGGGCTCTGTAATACATTGTGAATCAGATACGTCACATGCACTGGTGCTCTGCTTAGCAGTATGCAGAGCAGTATAAAGGAGAACGGGTGACACAAACAGCAATGAATGGAGGAGGGGAAGGTATAAATGGGCTAGTGTTTGAGACGCAACAGTATGCATCCCAGGGGCATGTCTATGTAGCAATATAGCACAAGGCCACTCTGTTCCAATATGAGTAGTGGCAATGTTGGGAGGTATGCACGCTGGCGGAAGTCTGGATGCAGAACGTATTCTGGAGCACTTACAGATAATTAAACTTAAAGCATTCTGCCAGGTAATCTCATCAAAATTAAAATGTCAGAGAGACAAATGCATTATATAACAACGGCTTTATATTTTATTTTTCAGAGTGCCCATCTATGGGGCAATAATATATATGAAAAGCCTCCCAGTAATAATGATACAGCATACTGTAATAAAGCACTACACAGAAGAGCTAAATATTATGCAAGATGTACAGGACAGGAAAGAATGGGCTATTACACAACTTACAAATAGAAGTCAACAACTAAGCCCTTCTGATGTTATATTGCTTTAATATATAGTATCTATGCAATAACTACTGTGCATATTACTATTGTTATACGTATCAGCATTACAGCTGCCTTATTACCTGTGCAGTATTCCTTTCCACAAGGCTGTGGTACTATAATTCTTCTATATACAATTGGCTCAGACTCCAGTATATTTTCGTCATGTCGGTATGTTGGGGGCCGTTCACTAGGGGTTCCACGTGACCTGGCCCCCCCTGCTCCTCTCCTTTCATGGGTATCTATCTCTTCAAATACAGCAGCTTTGTCAAAAAGAGCAAGATTGCCTTCAAAGTCAAAATCTGTGTCTGGGATTTCCTCCAAGTCATCTCCAAAGCACTCTTCATCTCGAGCTTTATGTTGTCCATTCTTAGGGCCGCTCTTCTTAGGGGTCACCTGGTTTGGAAAGCGGCTGCTAGAGGACCCTAAAATAAAAGATAAGGATACTAATAAAAATAAAACAGTAAGTATATTTAGAGTTGAAACACACATAGCTTTATTTAGAGTTACAATGAATAAAACAAGCAAAAGTTGCAATGTGAACAAGCAAGCACAAGTGCACCTCAGCAGATGAACTGCTTCTGTGAGACCCTGGGCCTGATCCAGACTTAAGGTCGTTTTAAGTACGCAAGTATGCCCGAGTTACACACTACTAGGGATAATGCACTCCCATCACGCGCACGTAACTTAGATGACTTACGTTCAGTACCCTGCGTATTTCTGGTCGTACGTAATGCCTTGTCATACTTAAGTGCATAAACCAGCCCATGCTGTACAATTTAATTTCCTCCCTCAATGCGTATTTTTGGCTTGCATAGGGATGGTGCACCCTATCGTACAGAGTTACGTATGATCAGAGTTACGATGCGTAACATCTGCCGCACGCATGCGCAGTGCATTCCCATAGATACATTTACGCATGCAGTGTGCGTAAATTGTCTGTCATTATTAAGTCTGGATCAGGCCCCCTGTCATTATTACACTAGGCCCATTAGACCCATTTACTAAAATGACATCATGGTATTTGATGTTCCCACTTTACTGTGTTCTTCAAACACAGCCTTTAAACACAGATCAGTATTTCAAGCAGATCACAGCAGCCAACAGATACAATCTGGTGTCCTTAAGGGACCTGTGGTAAGTAAGGGCACATGCTGAGTCACATTGTGTGAATTAGAGCAAAATGGCAAAAACTGATTCCTTTTCACTGGAAATAAAGGTTCATTTTATCATTAAGATACATTTACTCTTTTGAAAAATCAAAAAGAAATCTAGAGCTAGAAGACTTAAAGTACCATAAGTATGATGGACATCTCTTTTAGGAAACCCATAATTGTTGTTCTAGATCAGTGTTTCCCAAACTCGATCCTCAGGGAACCCTAGCAGTCCATGTTTTCCAGGTCTCCCTCCAGAACAAGGGATAGAATGAGTACTACCTGTGGAGATTTTAAAATGTAACAGTCAATAATGAGCACACCTGTGCTCCAGCTAGGAGATCTGGAAATCCTGCACTGTTATTGGGGAGCTCTTGAGGACTGAGATTGGGAAACACTGTTCTAGATTATAAAAACATTTACTAGCCTGTAAGAGATCACTGCACAGTACAGACGGCAGTTACATATATGCAAATCCCTTACACTGCATTTTATTGCTTCACATACTTTGCAAGCTATTTGTCTATGCCAAGTAAAAGACACAAAAATCACTCAAACATGCTGTTCTAAGTTCAATAACGCAAAGTTAGCCTGAAACCCAAGATGTCCCATAGACACGCCTTAAATTCAGCAGCAACTGTATCGAAATTTTCATCAGTATACTTCGTGTTTTAGTGCTGCATTAAATATCCCCCATAACATGTGATTTCAAAAGTTAAATAAATTATATATGATGAAAGCCATCCATGACCACTATATAATGCAGAGCACAAATGTAAATAGTAAACAAAATGTAGTCATGTCTGTTAACACAATACAGTGCAGCAACCAGAATACAACACAGAACAATCTGCTGAGAAAAACGCAGTGCCAATGAGAATATACTAAACAGCAGTGGTGGTGTGACCATTACTATCCAAGTCATATTAATATACACAGCAATATGGACAGCAGCAGAACCAGTGTAATGCAACAACTCTCCACTGCTATTTCCTTTCTTGCTACTATGCCTAACTCCACTATAACAAAAAGGTTACATATCAGTCCAGAAAAGTGCACTTTCAATGATGTTCCATAAAAAAATTAATACGTACCACATAAATATATAAACATATATCTGTTACTTATCACTGTTACAAAAGCCCTAAATAAGCATTCTATTAAATATACCGTATATACTCGAGTATAAGCCGAGTTTTTCAGCACATTTTTTGTGCTGAAAAAGCCCCCCTCGGCTTATACTCGAGTGCTAAAAAAAAA
>WWET01000359.1:588124-615030 GCA_011038615.1 Limnodynastes dumerilii
ATTGTTTTAATATTTGGGTTATTAAATGTAAATATTTGTTATTAATAGGGGTATTCAATGTAATTATTTCTTTAATATTTGGGGTATTAAATGTAAATATTTTTATATTATTTGGGGTTTTCAGTGTCATTATTGTTTTAATATTTGGGGTATTAAATGTAAATATTTTATTATTAATATTGGTATTCAATTTAATTATTTCTTTAATATTTTGGGTATTAACTGTAAATATTTTTTGTTTATCAGTATTCAATGTAATTTTCTTTTTATATGGGGGGCATTAAATATTATTATTTTTTTAATGTTAAGGGCCGTCCCTATATTTTATTATAGTTCTAATTGGGACATTGACATGCTGCTGCAGGCACAGGATGACAGGTCATGCTGGCGGCGCTTGTGGTTCTCCAAGCGCCAGCATGTCCTGGTATCCTTGGCAATGCTGATGCTTGTAGCACTACAAGCATCAGCATGCCCTGCTGCGTTAAAGCCACTAAAACCTGGGAAATTCAGTGGCGATGTGAAAGGGAATTTTCCGGGTTTTTGTGCGCTTAAAATTTGTCTTTTTTTGACACAGAATCTCCTCCCGGAAAAACCCGGGTTTTTAAAAGTTGGAGATGTGAAAGGCCACAGCAGGGCCACAAAAAAATAAGTAGGTTGTCATACCATTGTATCTGATGTTCTAAAAGTATAAGGAATGTTATAGATCAGAGTGGTGGCATTTTCTACACATTTGAGCTACAATGAGTGCATGGGTGGTGGCTACCTCAGGTTCTCACAACCTCCAAGCCCTCTGGCTGTTGCATACCCATTATCTACTGTAGTTATATCACAGAGAGCATCCTAGGCACTGCCTACTAACACAGAGTGCATCCTAGTGACCACCTTACAATACAGAGAGCACTTGTGAACACCACATATAGTATTCATACCTCTGATGCACAGATGCACATAGGTCTGGCAGTGAACTCCCGTCACTCCCCTCTCTCCTGCAGATTTGGCAGCAGTTACGCTGCCAAAAACCTGTCTTAAGTCACCTGTGCAGATTCGTACGTCTTGAGATCTGCATCGTAACATCTGGCATGCAATGCCAGAAAATCAGCTGAAATTCGTGAGCAGCTTGCAGAATTCAACTGACATACAGACTTCTGAATCCGGCTCATAGACCATATCCTACTGAACAGTACCAATTTCAGGTAACATCCTAATTCTCTCCAAGGTGTCTTCAAAAGGCCACGGGCCCAATGGGAAAAAGACTTGTAAGGCTTAAGGCCAGTTTGCCTCTTTCGAAGTCTAACTGCATACATAACCCTTCATTAGTAGTCATCTAAAACAGCTAGTTCAGCCAATTAGGTCACAAAGCTGACAGATAATTACAACTTTTAGGTCTACACAAGTGGTTTTTAATCTGTGGGTGGTGACCCTAAAGGGGGTCGGGGAAACATCTTCATAGGGTTGCCAAGCTGTTAGTCAGACAGCAAACCCACCGCTCCCTGAACACTGACCACATCTGGAGAACATTACACCGAATCCAGACCTCCGTCCAACACACGACTTCTGCAAGCTGCTGTTACATCCACATGCCTGATTTCCGCAAGAGGGGTGGGGACATGCATGCAGAAGCAAGTGAGCAGGTGGCAGTAGGCACTTCTACACGGATCTGCGTTTAAACGGACACAGACAGGTGCAGAGAACTTAAGGTTGGGCTATGGACATGCAAGTCATCCAAAGTCCACATGGAAGGTCACTTCCCTCATGTGCGGACTTTCAGACCTCCATGCATTATACACAGGCAAAATTGCGAAGATGAGTCCTTTTCCTGCCTTCCAGCTGCCAGTCAAGCACAACACAGGAAGAAGAAGGTCCAACAGGAGTAACATGTTCAACAGGTAAGAGATCTGATGTGGTCTTTAACAAAGATTTGGGGTCTTACCTGGAATCTGACTTTTAAGGAAGATGGAGAATCATTTTTTTTTGTAAGGAGATGTAGAGTCTGTTCTATGGTGTGATGTTTAATAAGAAGGTGTGGTCTGACTTCTAATAAGGAAGAGGAGGGCAAAGTCTCATTTGGGTTTAATTTTATTTTTTTTAATAAGGAGGTAAAGTTTCTGATCTGGGGTCTAATTATATGGAGCTGGGAAAGTAAGTTTGATCTGCCAGGGGTGAGAAAAATTGACAAAGAAGGATAAGGATAGCCCAAGTACCAATCCTGAACACCAGCCACTTACATTCTTAACACTGCCCTTCATTACAGCCTGCTGGTGTGGTGCTCTCTGCATTATATAGTGGTCTATTGTGTGCTCTCTGTATTCTGTATTTTATTGTGTGTATCATTTTGTTTATAACATACAACCTAGTTCAACAATAATCAATAATACTTAAAACTTTCAAGTGCTCTCTTAAAACTCACCTCTTCAGACAAGCTTACTCAACCCACTTCTTAGCATTTGTCTACCTTATTTACAACTAGTTTACCATTCAGTTTCCTTTCTGCTACAAATATGAACACTTTCTCAGTTTCGCTGCTGGCCCAGCTGTGTGACTGGATCATACAGAGCACTTTTTACCATACCACCTGACTGGTCCATTTGCATGATACAGTATATAAAGCACTTGCCCTTATGTATCAATCCCCAACTGCCTATAGATTGTATGTCTGTGAGCAGGGCCCTCTTACCTACCCAGTCTGTTTGTTACAATGGGGTAGATCCTGAGCTACGTGTATTTACGATAGTCGGTGACTTAAAAACGCTGTTATGTATGTACTGCGCATGCACGAGGCAGATGTTACGCCACGTAACTCAGGCTCTTATCAAGAGCGTAACTATGAATGAAGGGCGTACCAGCCATACGACACCTGTAATTACGTTTCAGAGGCAGGGTGAGGCGCTTACGTACATGAAGGCTTTACGTACGTCAGTAGTTACGCTTTGAAAAATGAAGGTAGGGTTTGGCAAGCGTAAAACTTACGGACGAGGGGAGCGCATAGTAAATATGCTATAACTTGAAACGTAATGGAAACGTAGGTCTGGATCAGGCCCAATGATTGTAAAGCAATACGTAATCTGATGGCGCTATTTAAAAACCTGCTAATAAATAAGAAAATAAATACATACTTTATTGGCCCCTCCAACGGAGAGATTAGGCAAGTGTACTATATAAAAAGACCAAACATCAAATAACAGAACAAAATGTTCGTTTTCTGGAGTATGATATGCTAAACACTGCAAAGATTCCATATAAAATGCAGCAGTTTTCTGGCCTTTGTGTAAAGAATTGCAAAACACAAAGTACAGCAATGTCCTACTTTTGAGTGACAGCATACGTGCCCCAGGCTTACAACCTGTTCACATCTCGTGCTGAGGAAGGAATTCCCACCTCCTGGGGGATGAACTGGAGCACTATATCTCCGTGACAGAGAGACTGAGCTGGGAGGCAGCGCACGCATTGAGACATGAACTCTGTCTACCCTAGCCAAGGCAATGTTTAATCTAATTGTTTATGTGTAGAGCTTATTAAGCAGTAATCTTTCCTTGGCAGAAATAGTACTTCAACGAATCCCTGAAGAAACAGAGAGAAAAAACATTGCCCCACCACTGCAGGAAGGGTGCGTGCAAGGAGTTTGTTCATTTTCAGTTGTGGGAGATTAGTATGCTGCCCTGAAAATCTCTTACCAAGTCTAAGAGATGACTGTAAACAGGGAATAAGTAGTATTTAACATACAAACTATAGCACTGTGTAACCCGTCTGCATAATCTCAGATGCTTTAAACATTTATATATTTAGAATCTGTAATTTGAACGTATTATTTTAACTGCAACTTATTTAGACTTTTGATAAAGGTAAGATAAGGTCATAAGATCAATTCTAATAGGCAAAAATCAGCACAGGGGGAGTCAGGACACAGGCACCAACACTTTTATGCAATATGGATACATGAAAACGTAACAAGTAAGGAAAAAAAGAAAGTATTACAATATGGTAGTAATTTAGATTGCAACACTAACACTTACTAAAGAGTTGCGTCATAAAACTAAAGCTCGTATTGTGTTTACAATGAATACAAGTAGGACATGAGCAGGCATATGAGTAAAATCTTCAATTTACAAAGCTTACAATGCAATATTAAACATACCATCCAATTACAGAAAACTATTATATTATTTTTAGGAAAAACTTAGCAATTATATACAAAAAAGTATAGTATAGTAAATTCAATAAACTGATTCCTTGTGGTAATTTTTAATACTACCTTAGGTTAATATGCCTGATTGCTACTGGGTCATATCTATTAGTGGCTAAAACTACAGGTTGTCACTTTGTATTCTATCTTTGTGAGTACCTGCTGCAAAAGTAGCTTTTTGGCTGTCTCTATTTCGCATAACAGCCGTTTTAGAATTTTTTTTTTATGAATGGCACTTTTGGAAGCGCTCTCGCCGGACCACTGGAGGTGAGTAAGGGTTAGGCTGCAGGGAAGGGGGGGGGACGACGACACATAGGGTTAGGCTGCATAAGCAGTTCGAAACTGGCTGGGAGCGAACGGCCCTATCGAAATATCCATCTCAGTTGAGAGGAGTGGTCTCTCATAAGCAGGGTACACATTAGGACTATTCAGCATATAGGACCGAATCCAGACACCCGTGCGTTTTTCGTACGTGCAGGGGTCTGTACGTCCGAGAGAGAGAGAAGGGAGCGCGCCTGTCACTCCCCTCTCTTGTGCGGGCTTTATGGCAGATTACGCTGCCATAAAGCCATAATTCTGCTATTTGCCCTAAATGTGGATATAATGATGCAAATTTCTTTCATTTAATTTGGTCATGTCAACCTGTCCAGACATTTTGGGCTGATGTATATTCATGTATCCAAAATACTACTACCAATCTTTCTATACCTGATCCCAAAATATGTTTGTTTGGTATGTGTCTGGGAGACTGCCTTCAGATCTCCAGACATATATTCATTCTTTGGGCCAGATTTACTAAGCTGCGTGAATGGAAACGTGGAGATGTTGTCCATAGCAACCAGATTCTAGTATGTAAAAGGAAAGAGAGCTAGAATCTGATTGGTTGCTATGAACAACATCTCCACTTTTCCATTCCCGCAGCTTAGGAAATCCGACCCCTTATGTATGTGGGCTGGAGTTAGTATTGTCCGCAAATGGTCCGACTTCCCCCCCACCCCCCAACTGGAGAATGGATCTCACTGGTAAACTCCATAGTTGACCATGAGAGATTTATATACACAATACATGAGTGCCCACACAAATTCAAAAACTTGGGGTAAATAAGTGCTTTTCTTCAAATACTTTACTGTCATCAGAATATCATAAACAATTATTCTTTAATCTTGCTACGCACAAATTCATCTATTAATGCCTACAGGACTGTATTCCTATGTATTATAGAGTTGTGAATACTGCTGCAGATATTATTTCCTTGTATCTGCAGATATGGTGCTATATTGTGTTGTAAATTTATTCTTAGCTATGTTTTACTGCATTATGTGTAATGTTTCACTCATGTTACTGTAGTGCTAAATAATCAAAAATTTTCATTTACAACATTTGATTTAATAATAAAAAATAAAACATATGTGCTAATAAATAACCCACTAGGCTTTTGCACTGCATTTAATGTCTCCAGAGTGCCTTTATATCTTCATTGTGTGTGTGTGTGTGTGTGTGTGTGTGTGTGTGTGTGTGTGTGTGTGTGTGTGTGTGTGTGTGTGTGTGTGTGTGTGTGTGTGTGTGTGTGTATATATATATATATTTATGGTATCTTAAACTAAATTGAGGGTCAAACAGGGTCTAGGTTTAGTAGAGTAAAAAAAAAAAAGTGAAAAGTATAAAAAAATAAAAAAACAAAACAAAAAAAGTAAACTGGATGTGTTATGTGGCTCTTATCAGGCATTGCTTGCTATGTGTCTATGTGCATGCACTTCTGTAGTGTGTGTGTGTCATTTATCATTATTGACCTAGAGTGGACGCTTCCTGTATGATTATACCATGAGTATAGGATTATCTGTAATTCAGTATTGCAATTTTCATGTGAATGTGGGGCATATAATTCGGTAATTAAGTAAAATAGTAAAGTGGTTTATGATGTCCAAATCTTAGCATTGAAGCAGGGGAGCATGTAATCTAGGTATTATTTATAAATGGTGAACATCACAGACTATTTTTCAATTTAATTTAATTACCAATAATAACATGATGCTCTTTGGATAGAAATACTTCTAAAATAAGGGGTATTTTCACTATGGTATAAAACAATCATCACTGCTATTTTGTCAGCAGAGTAAAAATATACATTTTTCTCATTTAGTCTTATACTGCAAAAAACTCAACACAGAAGTGCAGAATGCATGGCCACTAGAGGTGTAATCATGAATAACCGATTGCAGCCAGTCAGAGGAACACTCTGCCAGATTAGTGGCAGCTACTAAACATGACCACAATGAAAGTTTGCATATCCAGTGATAAAAACCACATGCATTAAACTAGGTGAAAGATGGTATAGTCAGAGGTGTCATCTGATTGTACTGTATCCCTGTCTATATATTCATTTAGGAAACAAAAACGTTTAACAACGGTTATTTAACAGTTATTTCAAGGGCCGCTGATGGAATGATTGGGAATAATGCTGTTTCTTCTCTTCTATATGACAAAATCCATTTCAGAAAATGTACACTTCCAGTATTTGTGCATGCAAACACATTTGAGCACCATGGGCTAAATCCAAACTTAAGAAGGAGCTTGTAATTAAGAGAGAAAGGTTACACCTGGACAAAACCATGTTGATTTCAGGGGGAGTCAAGTTAATTGTATTCTTTGCATGCAGGGATATATCTTTGAATTGCTTACTGCACGCAGATACTGACCAGCTTTACCATCACACTGTTATTTAGACTTGGGATAAGAAATATCACCTCTCAACTCTAATACTATTTGCAACAGATGAAATATGACTCCCCTGCAATCAACATGGTTTAGCCCAGGCGTAACTTTACTCTCTTAATCTAAAGCTCCTTCTTAAGTCTGGATCCAGCCCCATGATCCCAACACAATTCTACTTGATACCTCAGGGCCTGATTCAATTGCCTGCGATCCCCAATCATGGTGCTTTTTCTGTAAATTTACATTTTTACTTATCGTAATAGACAGGAATACATGCACTTTGCGATTTTCGCAGGCAATTCAATCAGACTCGCTATCTAAATTGCGGAAAAGAAAAAGGTTACAAGGCGGCTGAATGCAGTAAGATGCTTAGATCCCAGGCCAGTGTTAAACCTTTTGGTGGGTCAGACCCCTATCATAAGTTTTCATATATATGTATATATATGGACAAAAATCTGAGCATAAAAAACATATTTACTGAATTTGAAAAGACTATTTCTAAACATGAAGAATGTCTAACATTGTTGTGTAAGTTAAAGACAATTTCTGCTGGTTTGGCATAGAAAGCCCCTTAAAATATACTTTACCACCTGCAGATACTATTGAATAGGAAACTATGTAGAAAATGGTTTGCTATGTCAGCTTGTCATGAAGAGGTGATCTAACTTTCTACAGCAAATCAGCTGTAATAAAAATGTACAATCGTAGACCTTGAACGTGTGAGTACATTATACATTCACAGCAATTTCCTCTGCAAAAGGCATTGATAACGTATTATAGATAAGAGCCTTTTTTTAGGATGCAATGGAAAGACAATATCAGCAGTGTGACAATTTCCAATGCAGTTTCTGATAACTCACTCTCCAACAAGGTATTCTTTCTTTAAGAACAAAGTTAAACTACAGAACTATGTACTCAATTGTTGCCTGTGTTGCAATAGATTTGCTGTGTGTTTTGTTTAGCTATATTGAATATATTTTATTCACGTATGGGGATCTACATAAGAAATGAGAATGCTCTGAATTAAAAATAGAAAGCAGTCTAGCAAAATGTAAAAATAGAAAATATTTGCCACGTTTATTCTGCAAATCAATGGTGTCCTATTTAACAGAAAAGTAGATGCAGTTGAAATAAGCTCTACTAGTAAGGTGTAATGATGGAATTGTAAAATGAATGACTCATGGTAATTGTATTCCTCAGTAAGGCTCTCTTCTTATTTTAATACACTGTGTATATAGTTGTATAATCTACCACATAGACCAGTATCTCACTTGATCAGGATGAATACAGCCTGTAAAAGCACAGCCTCACATCAAGACTGATGTTTTAGCTTATGAAAATTAGAACTAAAAGATAGCCCCATAGCCAACACAGGAATATTACTTAATAAAGCATTGTGCCACGGTATGAAGCTAAACAATTATAACAAATATGCATGATGATGGTGGTGGAAATGTGGTCTTGATTCCTCAAATATGTCATAAATGTTCCACTGAGTTTTTATAAAGGCAACTGAGAAGGTCACTACAACTAATAACATTGGCACCATTCGCAAACAACCACATGTTCTCCATGAAGGTATCTTTATACACATCATTCCCATCCGTGATAAATGTTAAATGAAAACGACCACACAGAACCATTACGTGTAGCACTGACATAATGGAACGCCTGCAGAACTGTTCACTGCTAACAAGCACTCAGGGCTGTACAATCGTGTCACATTGCTCACGTGCAGCTTAGTACTCACAAGAGTTGTGTCTACGACGAAAGTTTTTGGGCTGGTTAAGGCCTTCAGTGTGCCGGTCCACATAACTTTTCGAGCATGGCTGTGGGGAGGTTCCAGCAGGATCACTGTTCCTCATATCTGGTCTTTGAGGGATATTTTGTGCATTACTTGTCTCTGCAGGCTTTGGCTTGCCTGAACCACCATCTTGGTGACCAGCTGGTGTGTAGTTAGTAGTCATACCTGTCATTTGGTCAGGAAGTCTGTTATTTTTTATCTGGTGGTCTGTGGGTATCTCCAAAATCTTCAACTCTACAATATCTCCTGCCCTAAATAATAAAAAAAATGTTTAAGGTTTCTATATTAATTTCAGTGCAAGCAGAAATCATTCTAAATAAAGTAATTAGTGTATTAGGACCAGATCCAGTCTCCCGCACGTTTTCTGTGAGCTTTAGGTAAAGCATGCGGATCAGCACGACTGCTGATCCACACAAGTGTGGGATACCCATCCCACACTGTACAATTAGCATGCTCCCCCTGCCCACTTTAGCAGGCGGGGGGGAAGCACAGCCCACTTCTTTGGAAATGGCATCGTACGAAACTAAGTTAAGTTCCATACGATGCAAGCCCTCCAGTCAAATCAGGCCACTTTCGCACTTTGCGTGCGTAAGCGGCCTGACATACGCAAATCTGGATCTGGCCAATAGTTATTAGTGCAATAATTCGTAATAATGAAAAATTGTTGTTTTTTTCAATCCACTGTTGCCCAAGAAAAAAATAAAACAAAAACCTAAACTATTGTTTTTGTTTTAGAGAGTAATGAGAATTTAGAGCAAACACTAATACATTTAAAAACAATGGAGCAGATCCAGAGTTTGAAAATAAGAAAGAAACAGTAGGAGAATAACACATGGGCAAAACCATGCTGAATTTCAGGAAGAGCCAAACTAACTTTATTTTTTGCATGCAGGGAAAATACTTTGTATTTGCTTATTGCACACAGATACTGACAAGCTTCACTTTTACAGTGTTATTTAGAGATGTGCTAGGAAACATTACCTCTTATATATAATGCTGTTTGTAACAAATAAAATTTGCCTCCCTTGCAACTTAACATGGTCATGCCCAAGTGTAACTTTGTAACGATGGATCGTGTCCAGTGATTAACAATTGGAATTATGGACAAAGACTTTTATAGGTTTTACAGATATTATTATTTATAATAATAACAGTTGTTTTTTTTTTATTTAAGATTTACATTGTTATTGCACATACATATTCAAACATGCATTAATTATTTACATGTCCAGTTAGATTTTTATATTTGGTTATACAAAGTACAGTTATCTTAACCCAAGATGATTTGTCTCAAATTGTATGTATTTAAGATCATACGGTAGACATTTTTATTCAAAGAAGAAAATAAAAATTAACCACACAACTGCAAACTGTTTGGAGTCTTTTTCCTAGAGCTATTTCTATCCCTTTTCCTTTTCTAAGATATCTCAGCTTTCTTGTTCCACTTATTTATGTCTAGGATGCTAATAAAGGCTTAATTCACTATTCTAAAGATTATTAAATTTGCGGTGTTACCTAGATTATAAAGAGTACTGTGCAATGGGAGGGTCATTGGCAGTTTCTCTTAATAGGTACCAAGATGTTTGATGGAAGTCATTATATAATTGTTGTTTTATGTGTATTGGGAGGTGATTAATGTAACTTTCCCAACAACTAAAAAAGTTTTCTATCTTCTTTTCCTTTTCTAATAACGTTTCTATCCAGTCCATATTAAAGACGTGGTGTAACTCTTCTTTAAAAAGTTGGAACGGGGGAACATTTGGAGAGAGCAAGACCTGTAAAATCGTTTTACGGGCCACCGAGCTTAGTGCTAAAAGAAGTTTTTTACCTCCTCTGCCAACCCTCCCTGTGGGACTGCATAGTTACGAATAGCTAGCCAGAAATAATAGGTTTTCTATAGTGCAATCATATTAGCACTTAACAATTTTAAACAATCATTAAACAGGACCGGGAAATAACAGACCAATTTGGTAAGAGGGACACTCTTGTAAGCAAACACTCTATACTATACATACCTGTAACACAGTGATCAGACACTCACATGGAAAACAAGTCAGTGCAATCTAACACAGAACCGGATTATCAGTTACGTTTCCCCCTTATTTACATGTGCTCGGATTCTGTCCGCTTCTGCATTCTGTGCAGGTATCTGTGCTACCTGTGGGAATGCATTCTAGGCGTTGCAAGTCCTCGCTGCGAATCCTCTCATTGTGAAAGAGGGACTGCCGATGGCTGTCCCTATTCCGAATGCGAGCCGTTTATGAATTTTCTTTTTTTTATCAATGGGTGAGTATGCGATTCAGATTCTTTTTCGGAAACGTCACCGCCAGGGACTTTAGGTTAGGCTGTGTGGTGGTGGGGGGTTGGAATTAGGGTTAGGCTTTGGGAAGAGAAATGTACAATATAGGGGGGCTGGTCTACTACATTCCAATTCAGACTTCTGGACCACCACCATTTTAGACTTGCAAGAAGCAGAAAACTTAAGGAAGGCTATGGTAATAGAAACATTTTTGTGCAAGGGGAGTGATTGCGTGCCCCTGTGCATCTATAACTTCGTAGGTCAGACCATATTAGCATCAGAACCGAGGATCAGGTCCACAGTTCTTATATATAGCAAAACTTCTGGCCTGTTTAACTAATGCAGGTTGATTCGCATACCTTAATTGTATTTTTCTACATACATATACAGTGCTCTCAATTTTCAAAAATATTTTCTAGTTGTGATGCCCTAAGGGGAGGGGCTCAGATAAAGCTGCTGAAGGTACTAAAAGGGGCTACCTTCACCCCGACAGACTCCAACAAACCCACAGAAATGAAATACGCAGTGTGTGCCCAGCACTCAAACTCTTATCGAAATAGGGCCATTCTTTGCGGGGACCCACACCTACGACTACGTCTGCGGCTGTAAGGCCTCAGACCTAGTTGTAATATTTATGGTTTTACTACTGAGAGCAGGGAGTGCAGGGGGTGTGCACTCTCCACTACACGAACGTACTTACAGACCCTTACGTGCATGGGTCTGGATCTGCCCCAAGGATTGCATGTTTACTGGCCATTTGGGATCATTATATATTGGTTAACCGCTGGACTAGAGATTTTTAAGTGTCTTGCCTACCAAAGAGATTGCCTTTTTGTTTTTTATTTTCTCAACAGAATTGTTACTTTTATGTGCCAATATCATTGTGTAAATTGTATCACTGTGTATGTTGTATTCTGGTTTTGAAACAAAATGGTTCCTATATGCTCATAATTTTGGTATGTAACACCACTGGATATCCTTTGGAAGCATCTATCCTTATTATCATATGTTTGGTATGTTCTTTACATTAAAAGTTAAATTAAGTTTTTACTGTTAACACAAGTTTGATCGCTGGGTACACACTGCGAATTTAATTTCTATGTGCTCTCAATGGCCAGAAACGAGGGGGATCCCAGCCCCAAACCAAAATATATCCAGAAACACTGGAAACAGTAATTGGAGTAATCAACTAACCTGAACGTAACCTCTGGAACCAGGCACTTGACCCCATTGTGAAAAGGCTGTGTGAGAGATATGGTTTGATTGAGCTGGTCAACAGCAGACACGCGGCCTTGATACACTCCCAGAGTGTCTCCACAATTAATGGATACAATGCTTCCTAGCCAATCAGCTGCCATAATATAATCAGAGTGTCCCAATTGCTATGGATGTAAAAAATAAGAAGAGTTAACAACACACAGATAACAGGTATCTATCAAACTGCAACACACATCAATCAAAACAACTGCATAGATCACATAGCTGGTTGAAAGAAAATTGGCATAATATAGGACCGGATAAAGACCTCTGCATGCTTTCCTTACGTGCGGGGTCTGACAGTACGCACAAGAGGGGAGTAGACTCCCCGTCACTCCTCTCTCTTGTGCAAGCTTTATGGAAGTTACGCCACCATAAGCCTGCCTTAACTAAAGCGTGCAGATGAGCGGTCCCCAGCCCCTACCTGTAATATTGCCATCCCCCCCCCACCTTGCGCCAATCTTTTGTAATTTGTGCAGGCAGAGGGGAAGAACTGCCCTGTCAGGCAGAACCCCTACCATATGGAACTAAGTTTTATACGATGGGAATTACTAACGCACATTGATCGTAAAATTGCATGCTTTGCGCGCATAAGCAGGCTAACGGTATTAGGTCTGGATCCGGTCCATAATTAGGATCAATAAGTGCCTAGTGCATCTGACAAGGTGTAAAATAATAGGATATGAGCTCCCTTTGTATGTCTTCTTTTCCTGTTTATTTTTATTCCCTGTTTTGAAGTGGATGCAGAAAAAACAATATGTATTCAGTAAATCACTATAATAGCTCGGATCCAGATCCCTGCTACTGTTGCACTCAGAATGCTGCTGTATCCTAACTCCCATGCAGGTGAGGCGGGGGAACTGCCCTCACTCAAACAGTGCTCGACTGCAGGACTCCACTTTAACTGTTCCATGCCTTTCCCACATAAAATTGAGATTTCACAGAAATCCGGATACAGCATAAGGGATTAACCCTGTATAACTTAAATCCCTGATGAGATGTTATTAACGTTACTGTTGGTGTAAACATGAAATTGGCAACTTCATGCTGCCATTAAATATGCTTTTAAAAGGCTAACCAGAACAAATAACTTAATTTAGTGTATTTTACTTCCTAATACTTTTACAATGTATTAGGATGTTTTTGTTCATTTATGTTTTTAAGGAGCTAGGAATCAATTCCTTGAAGTGTAGCTTCAGCTTGGCTGACATTTTTATTGGTGTAAACATACACAGAATTGTTGTTATTGCTTCATATGTCCCTCAAATAGGTTTAAAAAAGGATTTGCATGAAAAGCAGCATAATTATGTGGACATTTTATTAAAATAAATTTCAAAAATAAAAAAAGCTACAGAAAATAAGTAGTGCTAATTGAAGTTGCCTTGTGAATTTCACCAGTAGTTAAGCTACAATGATTACACACTTCTCATTCTTCTGCACAGTTCTATGTTAAGTTGGATAATTTTTTTCATTGGTTGTACATTTAGATCATAAATATATATGAAAGTATTATATATATTATTTTGTTTCTTTTGCTGGACCTTTGAATAAACTAAGCTGAAACCCAAATACCTCTGAAAAAATTAACTATTATAACAGTTATATTATATGTATATATGTAATATTATAGCTGAAATAAAAGTGTTACTTTGTTTTACATCAAACACTCCAAACAATAAGAACTTTAAGATGGTTTTTATTTCATCAATTGGGACATGCATAATGAAAAAGTTGTTGTTATGGTACATACCAATCTGGCCATGTGCTGTCGGGCATTGAAACTTTTAACTAACGAATTAAGATTTATACAAATAAACATGATGAGATTATTCTGTGAAAGGTCTTGTATTATTGCGTTCAGTACAACGTAAACTAATGAAATTTACTTCAATGTGTAAAAAACACACGATACAGATGCCAAGTAATTACACGTAGAAGCTACATTTACCCTGTCAGATCTACATGTGCCAGGCGTAATTAACCTATATACATAAATATCTGTGTTTCAAGGAGAGACTTATAGATAAAGATACAGATATTTACACACACACACCACAATAAACAATTCTTACTAAACGTAAAACCCACCTTTCACTATAAAGAAGTCATCAACAGGGACTTCCGGTTCCGGGCGCTGATAAGTGACATCACTGCCGGCTTGGCGGCAATTTGGGCAGTTGCCATGGAAATGAGTGGTCGTTTCAGATGAATGGGGTTACATTTTGTTTCGCTTTCGCTGAAGCATGTGCAGAATGTTCCCTGGCTGTAGCCAAAGAGGCTCAAGTCAGCTTCTTATTCAAGACGTTATTTCAAAACAAAAAAATTTGGATAACATTATATAAGCAAAAAAATAGTATCTCTTACACAAATTACTGTTGGTTTTTTGATAGACCCTATAGTGGCAAAACGGAAATAGGCAGTTATTATTTTTTTCAGCATTTTAAATCGGTAATTAGTTTTTAAAGGGTTAAACAGCTTTGGGTAACACGTTTGACGATGGAAACCAACAGAGGGTGGTTACTTACATGTAATCAATATGTATTTTGCTTGGCCCAACAAGGTTTTGAGCATAAAATAAGCTAGCTGAAAAAAAAGAAGCTAATACCCCTTTCACATCACTACTAAATACCCGGGATTTTCGCCAAAAACCTGGGTCTCGGCAAAATCCCGGGTATTTCGTGGAGATGTGAAAGGTGCACTTCCTGTGGACCCGTGTCAGAAGACCCGTGAATTCAACCCGTGTAAAAAGAAGGGTTATTCCCGGGTCCGACACGGGTAGGGATGCAGTGTGAAAGTTGCTACCTGGGTTTTTCAACCCGGGTAGCACCTAACGCACTTTATTGGTGTCATTTTTTTTTACTATTGCTCTGGCAACAAGTGTTGTTAGAGCAACGGTAAACAAATTACGCTGTGCGATGACGACAGGGCAGACCCGGGTCTCGGAATTTCCCGGGTCTGCCCTGCAGTGTGAAATGGGGTCTGTGACCCTGGGATCCTCTGCTGCCCCAGCAATATCCCGAGTCTGTGAATCCGGGATATTGCCGGGGTGGCGGTCTGAAAGGGGTATAATGTAAGCCTCTTTTTTACCCACTGTGTTTTACATTTGTGTTTGAGAATCTTTAGGTACAAAGCGTTGTGGGTGGTCACCCTGCACTAGTTAGACAAGTGCATATCCTCCAACATGATCCATTAGGTACACAACACTCCGCTTTTTATCTTTAACAAAGATGGTTACCATAGCAACTGACAGTTGGAAACTGAGAAGCAGAGTATTTTGTACCTAATGGAATGGGTCATCTTAGAGGGTATGCAAGTAAATGAGACTCACCGAAAGATACAGCTTGGTTAAAACTGTTAAGATTGAATTGGCATAAATTGAGTTTCATAGAACAATGATAGACAGCAGAAACATAGGAACAAGAAATTACACTATGCATAGACTAATCATACTTGTAGGTATATAAGCAGCAGTCATGTCTGCATACATTAAATGGAGCTGGAGCATATTAATTGTTAGGGCTGGACATTGGGAAATTATTATAAATTATTAATGAAATTATTTAATGTTTTGCTCATAGTCTGAAATACACTTCCCAATCTGAAGACATAGAACAACATTCTAATTTAATAAGAAGAAGAAGCAGATGCAGAGGTCTGCTATAGGCTAGCTATGAGCACATAAAATTCCCCTCGCACTTATGATTTTCTGCCACCAGGACCCTAATTCAACATTTATGCATTGGTTCCAATATGGAAAATGGGGATTGTACATATGGGCTTTAAGTATGCAATCCTGTCTGGCCCCACAGTCACAACAGCTTCAGCATGGATGTCTGGATCTTGAGGATCCAAATCTGTATTGGAAACTGGTAGTGTGCGCATATGAACATAAAGAATGTTTGTTTTTCCACAGCATGTAGAAAGTAGCTACTACTTTTATATGAGGATCCAGTCCATAATTATCAGGCTTCTAAACATAATGAATTATAACAGTTAAATATGCCCTGGATAACCTTTACAGGCCAGGGTGTTTGTCCATTTAATTTCCAGTGGGCAGAACTGGGCACATGACCATTACAACTGTTAATATGTATGCTCCTATCTCCAATACCCTCTGTCTCAGTTTTTCCTGTGCCCTAAGGTGCATTTTTTGGAGCTGTACTACAGATCCCTTATTAGTTTGAATTTTAACTAAATTTGTTTTTTTTTGCACAGATTGTTTTGTTAGTGGGAGTATCAATTCAGCTGCTTAACCTGGGACTGTGAGTGGCAGAGCCTCACTGTATCTCACTGCTTTTGTTTATACACCCATTCCAGTGACTCCAAAAACTCTAAAAAGAGCGAAACCACAAAAAAGTGCCATTGATTCTGGTGGCCCCAGACTGGCCAAAAAGGCCATGGTAGGCCGATGTCCTCAGTCTGGAGGTTGGTTGCTGAATTTGTCCTGGGTAGCAAGAAGGGAAGCCTTAGTTGAGTGCAATATTAGGGAGCTGCCTGGTCCTTCATCTACACTTTCCCCAAATTTCCCCAAACGTTTCAGGTATTTGCTTCCCAGGATGCCTTCTTTGGCAGGAAAGTGTTGAGTTCAGGTGTGACTGAGTGTTCCCTGCCAAGGGGTGGCTTTGGTAAGTCTGAGTGGTTGTTGTGTCCCCCAGATGGATGAAAATCTAAATCGTGATTTATATGTTACTCAGTGTCAAATCCGTTTCTCATATGACTGCTGGGGACACTTCACCTCCCCCTTCTTTCTCTGAAATAGTGGGATACTCACAGAAAGCATTAGGCATTGTAGATCATATTAATAGGTAAACAAAATTTCCAAATAACTAAAAAACGTGTTTCATTGCACTTCATCAGGTGTGTGGCACCCTATTAACAAAAAATCCTTAAACAGAGTATCAATATGGAGGTTTTTCTATTAAGTGGCAATTGTATCCTGCACGTAAAATCAGTTGAGAACATTTCAAACCAGTGCGCAGACTGGTGTGAAGGTAATTGCCATGATGATCGGCAATCAAGCTGCTTCCTGGGTTCATTACAGGCCGGCATAATTACCATTGACAATTTAAAAGATGAGAAACTTAATCTGGCTACCCAGTTCTAGACTGCTAATTATATTATATTTGCCTCAGCTGCAATCACCCTCTGTATTCCTTTGTGGTTCTCCTTGCCTCATGTTTCTGCCTCTTCCTGGCTTGTTCCTGGCCTCTTCTACCACATTGCCTACCAGCCTCTCCCGATTTCTCCTGCCTCAGTTTTGGAATGTCTGTATTTTACCAGTGGCACTTCTGTACTGCTTCCATCTAGTAATCATTATACCTGTTTGGTATCTGCACTCCAATAATTTCCATGCAGTACCCACTATACCTGTCTAGTATCTTAGTACCTTACAATCTGTACTCTACTACTGCTTCTTTTTAGTACTTTAGGATTTAGATAATATTAATATAAACTGAAACCAAGGGCCAGATTTACTAAGCTGCGGGTTAGGAAAAGTGGAGATGTTGCTCATAGCAACCAATCAGATTCTATCTCTCACTTTCCTATTACATACTAGAGCTAGAATCTGATTGGTTTGTATGGGAAACATCTCCACTTTTCCAAACTTGCAGCTTACTAAATCTGGCCCAAAACCTTCGATAAGAAAGCTACCGATAGTCAACTGAATTTACATGGTGTAGGTAAAGGGAGAGGGAATAGAGAATAGGTGTTTTAGATGCGGTTGTGTGACCTTAGTGGAAATACTTTTTCTCTGATTTAAGGCGAACCACGTCCTGTAGGCTTGTAATATAGCCTCCTTGCTTCTAAAACTCAGGAATCTGTGCTTTGAGGTGCTTTCCCCCTCCTGAATGCTCTGGCCCCAACCTATGGGCTCTTTCAACACCAGCAGTTACAGGGCTAGATGTTAGATCAAGGACATTAAACAGATCCGTTTGGAGGTATAGCAGTAGGTTCATATCTTTAATAGATTCAGGGATACCTGTAAAATATTCCACCTGTGGTGATTTTCAGTTTAATCTATTTTGTCAGTGAGTGCAGTAATATATTTAATTTGAGAGTGGACTGTATTTTGTAATGCTGTTATAGCGTTCTCAAAATTGTTTACTCTTTGCTCTAAGGTACCAGTACCTAATATATTTAAGGCAGGAGTATCATAGATATTTATTTAACTGTTTCAGCTAAAAAGTGAAGGTGAAGAAGGTTGCGACTCAAAAATTGCTGGAGTTTCTGTCATAGTAGGTGATTGAGATGGGGAATTGGGGGGTAATTTTTTTGTTTAGGCTTTTGTTGGGTTTACTCATTTTAGATGGTGTTGACATTTAGATGGGGTGGGGGTAATTTTATTGGTTAGGCTTTTGTGAGGTTTACCCATTTTAGGAAGTGTGTTAAAGTTAGCAATTTCAATGTATCTCTTAATAACATAAGAATGTTATGGAAATGTAGACTTTGTCTTTATAAATCTCTGCAACCATTAATCTTTGTTAAAATTAAAAAGAACAGAGTTCCAATGCATATTGCTAAATATCTCATACATATAGCATAAGCAACCAAAAGTATTCCCTAAAATAACAATAACCTTACACAGGGTTGCCATCAGGAGGAGGACTGCTGAGCCCAGAGAGAGGGAGCTCGCTGATACTTACCGTATCTCTCTAGCAGCAGGTACTGGCATTAGGTTACTGTCGATACTTGCTGCTGAAAAAGTAGTAGTAGTAGGCTGCAGAACATTGGGCCAATGCACAAGGAAGAAGTTCACTGTGCATCAACGCACTGTGAATCATAACAGCAGGTCTTGTGCCACAAAACTCGTTAGTGGCCCTGACCATACTCCTGGTATTATTTAAGCAAAGTAGCAATAACATAACCTGAATTGTATCAAATTTAAGCTTGCTGTAAATGTTTAGAATGTATTGAAAGGGTTTCTTAGATGTCTTTGGCAGCAGCCCACCTGGCTTCAAGCTTTCAAACCATTTATAGGTAGTGGAAAATCACTGGCCTGCCTTCCGCAGGGCTATTGGCTATGAAAAGTAATGCACAGAACAAATCCAATACACTGTTGTTTAGTATGGGGACTTGTTCCTACTCAAATTCTGCATAGTGCGTTGAGTGTGTTTTACAGCGTTATCCTAGGGTAATACGGTAATTCCTCAGCCGGCCGGACTAGTCAAGATGATCCGTTTATAATCTAAATAGTAACAGCATCCAGTAAAAGTTTGAGGCTTTTCAACGGTGCAGCGATGTATAAAAAATTTTCTCAGTAGCAAGAATCAGTATATATGATAGGACTAAGGCAATATTCCAATGTCCATAGCACATTCAGGAATCTAGATAGTGTCCAGCAGCGCTGTGCTGTAGTGTAGGCTAGGTATTAAAGGCACTTAAACTGGCCCTTCCCTGATGATTCACTTGCAACTGTTTTGAGTGCTTTGTTTATATCGTTTAATTATTTTTTGATTTTTGTTTTCCTCCTCTCCTTTTACTTTATTGCTACACATTGCAGACCCCAATACGAATGGTTACTCACAGGGTTTGTTTTTGTGCGGGGAGCTTTAATTAACATCAGATCAGATTGCATATAGCGGTAGATGCAAAGTGTATTTGGAGGCACATTATTTTAGCAAAGGAGTGGCAAGTCTGAATATAAGCTATGTAAACTATGGAGTGTGTCCTGCTCAGTGTATTGTTCACCTGGCCAATGGCATCATCTTGCTCCCTTTTCTCCTAATCTGAGAGTGTGCAGTTAGACGAACTATGGACAATCAGTCTGCCACTGCCTCTGACACGCCTGCACTGCAGAATAGCCTGAATATGTGAGTGGCCCCCAAAGACAAATCTACGGGAACATTGGAATATGCTTAACATAGGGCTTAGTCCGCTTAAGAGATGGTTCTCTGTTTTGCGCCCTTTTGGTGGGTTGGATTCCCGTCTATGAGATGAAGCAGGAGCCGGGGTGCAATCCACCTCTTGCTTGCCACTATCCTCTTTGGTTTGCTTGTCCTGCTATCCCAGTTTTAAAAAAAACCTGGTGGTTTTTCAAGTATTTTAGAGCAGGATCTGAGGAGCTCTGTAAAAAGTCATCCACAATGGATGGCTCACCCACTGTCACTCCAAACAGTTTCTTATAAAATATAAAGGATGAATATGCATAAAAAAGCTCACTTATGCAAAGGATACTTTCTGTGCTTGGACTGGCAAGAATCTGTAATATTTCTCTCAGTAAGAGATCCCAATAAATAAATAAATAAACTATATTCTCATTTTAGGCATTTTAAATCCACTTTCACCCTCCTTAGCCCCAATGTTTTCCACTTCTTCCAAAAGTATTTTCAGGGTTGTGCAATCTGTAAGAGAATTTGAGCTTATCAACTTCACACAAGCAATTTGGGTCTGGTTTCCGTACCAGACATCCACTCATAAATCCTTTATCAACAGGTTAATAACACACACACACATTTACTTCTGGATAGAAGTAAACACATTTCTCATAGGATATTAGGCCAGGTCAATAAAATCACATCATATTTCTTCACAACTACTTTATGTACAAGCAGCTGAATCTTAGCAAGACAAATGGGGTTGGGGGGTTTAGTTGAGTAAAATTGCTATATTTCTTAAAGTAAAAGTTAAGTAGATGTGTTTATATTCTCTTGGCACTGTGTAAATGCACTCTATAACATGGCATACAGAACTAGAGAATGTCTGAATATCCATGTAGCATTCATCGTAGTATAAAAAGGAGGCCCAGGTGAGTAACACATGAAACTTACTCTTGATGTAGGCCAATATCCTCTTTATGGTTTCAAGGTGCTATTTAAAAGCAATTGGATGGCGGATGATTTGGGACAAAAACTTGTTACCTTTATCATTTTAAAACAATGATATTAATGACTGCAGAGGTGCTGCCAAAAAGTAGTTATTCTCTCCACTATAACTCTTCAAGTAGGAGAAGGAAACTAAGTCTTAGATCTGATTTAAAGGGTTCTCAGCAAGCAGAGGCCACATTTTGGGACAAACAGGACACACTGGTTAGTAGACAAAACATTGTTACTACCCTATTATTCCCATCAGATGAGGTCCAAAACTGGGGAGGGGCAGAAGTTAGAGGGGAAGCCTCACAGGCGGAACTACCATTGGTGCAACGACACCGGGGGCCCATGCTGATACAAGGACCCACAGCTGTCATCACCACACTGCCGAAGCTCCTCACCGGGCTGCCTGAGATATCATGAGGGCCGAAGCATATATTTTGCACCTGGGCCCACAACTTGCTAGTACAACCTCTGGGAAGCCTGTATTATATCAGGGACAGAGGAAAGGGAAATTATGTCCTCAAACTGTCTACAGGTGTTCCATATCTGGAAACTGAAGTACAGATGGTGTAGATGCAGATAGTGGCATTTGAAAAGGAAGGGAAGCCTCTCTGCATAGCAAAAGAGAAAAGTTTGCATGAATAGGTTTCAAAGGTAAGCCATCCTTTAGATCTGTCAAGAGGATAGGCCTTGTCACTGCCTGAATGGAATTGGCTGCCTAGTAATATAAACTGATGTTAGTGAAGCCTCTTCCACTGTTGGTTGTTGCTCACTATTATGACATTTTGAGTTTACTTTCTGCAGTATGCTACATATAACATTAACTCATTTTTATATTTTGCATTAGGTATAGTTAGAAACAATTTTTTGTGAAATGTTTTTTTTGTTAACCCCTTAATTAACTAACATCCTGGATAACCAATTTTCTTAATCTTATTATGGGATATAACTTGGTATTTAAAAACAGTAAGAGAATTCAAACATACAGTATAACGATTTGGGCCACTTGGAAAAGAAACATTAACTTGAAATACGTCATTGGTTAAGGATCATAGCTCCACGGCTTCCTTTTCACCACGGAATGCAGCTGCTGAAACAAAGGGTTGGTTTTTGAGAATGATGCAGCTGAAAGCTGAAATTTGGGTTTACCATTCCTGACAGCATTTTAAAACTTAAAATCTACATTCTGCTATGGGTACCATCTCAAATGGCCCATTCTTAACAACAAGGTACCTGTTCTAGTTAGGGTTAGACTGCGGGACAGTAAGTGTTAGAAATGGCTATGGTTAGGAAAACCTCATGAGAGCCAACTTTTCTGAGGACAGACTGCCGGTACATCACTGCCGCAATGTAATCTGTTGGAAGACCGGTTTTCTAAGCAGCGAACCACACTCTTTTCACCACACGTCACATACATCTTCCTGTTGTGTGTACCATTTTAAGTTGATCCCCAGGACAAAGGTTGAGTGTTACATGCTAGCGCTTACCTATCAGGCCAAGCAACACCATGGATCAGCAATGGTGCCTCCTTTCTGCATGCTGTCACATCACATGTGCCCGCAGCTTCCCCAGTGTGTGTGTGCGCTCCGCTTTCTAGTTTTTTGGCAGCCTGGCTATTGTTTACCAGCCAGGATGCCAGCCAATCAATGAAGCAGGTGGGAGGGCTGCTGACTGGGGATTGGTTGGTTCTCCTTTAAGACCCAACAGCACTACCACACACTGCCAGGATTAGCATTTAGTCTCCCCTGTGCTTTTCCTGCTTATTCTTTGATTAATTTGCCCACGATTGTTTTGTGTTTCTCACATGCCTAGTGTTCCTGCCTCCTGGTTCTCTGCCTCTGTGTCCCAGTTTCCTTGTTTTCCCAGACTCCTTGCTCCTTTTCCTCTGTGGTCAAGTTCTCCACATTGTTCCTTTCCTGCCATTGGTGTGATAGTTTTGGGTCTGTGAGTACGAGCCTCTGTCTCGGTTGTGTATTTTCTGTCTTTGTCCCAATGTGATTCTCCATCTTCCACTGTGGGTATTACTCCTATGCCTATCCTATCTCACCCAATTTATTTCTTTGGGTGTCAGTGTAAGTACATCTGTCAGAAGTGGTGTCCAGGGTCCACGACCTTCTTGGAATCAGCAGCCCAGTCTATCCCCATTGTCATGTTCTAGTAAAAAACAGGCTCCTAGTTAGACTCTGCACACTGGTTAGTCTTTTCTATAGTATACAATGATCCTACCATTCTGGGGGTTTTTTTTTCTCGCTCTCTAACATTAATAGAGAAAACAAAAAATTGAAACACAAACTAAAAATCTTTGGAATCCATGTTTTACCCTGTTTTTCATTTATAAGTTGACTTTTTTTACCTTATACGTCCACACTTAAGATTTTGTATGTTATCATTTTCGTGACTATTATCTTACATTTATGACCTTTTCCGTAACAAATATACAACTAATAGCACAATACTGAACTTTTTGATTAATTGACCTTTGACAGTTTTTAAACTAATCTGATTGCAGACATGTCTAATGTCTTTTAGAGACCCTGTGTTAATAAATAGTTTTGCAGTAAATGCTCTATAATGAGTACATATTCTTTCATAGTACATGTTCTTTCCACAACTCTATTAATTATTTTTTTCCCTCTAATACTCATTTCATTCAGAATACACATTTATTAACCCTTCACAATCTAGCAGAAATTGCTCACCATCTCTATTAATCAATTGAGTCAATTGCAAAAACCTCTTTTCATAGTTCTAGAAACTTCTCCAACACCATTTATACATGGTAACACATGTAGGTATTAAACCACTTGCATCGATGTAACTATTGTGGGTGCGGCTGCTACAGGGCCCATGCAAGAGGGGGGCGCATGGCAGCCACCCCAGGGCCGATACTAGGGTGTTCGGGCCCCCCTGCAAACTTTAAATTTGGGCCCCCCTGCAAATTTTAAATTTGCCCCCTCATAATTAAGTATTTAACATTATAGTTAATAGATTATAGTATCCATGTAATCCTCATAAAACATAATCTTGTAACCACAAAAAAAGCAAGTCACTGCTATACAATAAAGACAGTATCCTAGTCTCTGCTATACAACTCCTAATTAATCCTAAAAACTGCCACATAATACAGACTATATATCTTTGTGAGCCATACCATACAGACATTATCCTAGTGACCACTATACCATACAGGCTGCCATACAATACAAACTGCATCCTGACCACTACACAATAAATTCAACATTCTTGTGTCTCCAGCCTCCCCAATATTTCCTATCATATGTCTCCAGCTGCCTGTATTCCCCATTCGTGTCTCTCCATCCTACCTATATTCCACATTAATTGTCTCCAGCATCCCCATTATGTGTCTCTGGCTCCCAGTATTCCCCATTCATGTGTATGCAGTTCCCAGTATTCCCCATTCATGTGTCTGCAGCTCCCAGTATCCATCATGTGTCTCCAGCCTCCCTATCATGTCACTTTAGCCTTCCCAGTATCCCCATCATGTCACTTTAGCCTCCCCAGTATCCCAATCATGTCACTTTAGTCTCCCCTTCTCCCCATCATGTCATTTCAGCCTCCTCCGCAGTATCCCCATCAGGTCACTTCAGCCTCCTCCCTAGTCTCCCCATCATGTCACTTCAGCCTCCTCCCCAGTATCCCCATTATGTCACGTCTGCCTCCTCCCCAGTCTCTCCATCATGTCACTTCAGCCTCCCCAGTATTCCCATCATGTCTCGTCAGCCTCCTCCCCAGTATCCCCATCATGTCACTTTAGCCTCCCCAGTATCTCCATCATCTCCAGGATCCCCATCATGTCACTTCAGCCTCCGCAGTAATCCCCATTACTCTCTCCCCAGCCTCCCTATATTTCCCATAGGTTTCCGTCACTTACTTTCTTCCGCGGCGCGCGCTCCCTCTGCTTTCTCCTGACACTACTGAAACCTAATGTCACATCAACGTCATCTGCGTGCAGGAAGTTCCTGCTATCAGCTGCCAGGCAGAGCACAGAACAGCTGATAGCAAACTTCATTTCAGGTGCATGGCTTGCTATCAGCTGCTCAGTGCAACTTCCACGGTGGCTGAATGCAGAGACCTTTCAGCTGAGTGCTGGAGCGTGGTGATGAGCGCCTATTCAGTCTGGCGCCTGGTTGTGCTGCATCCTCCCACAGAGCACATCCCGCTGTAAGTGTAAGATAGCACTCCATGTATATACTCAGCAATTCATGCACTTCATATGCAGCCCCACCCTTGCCTCCTTAGGGCTACCCAGACCATATTATAATATTGTAGGTGAAGTGCTTTTGCTGTAGATATAGAAATATACATATACATATAAGAAAAAGATAACAAAATTTATGTTCTTCCAAAAATTATTTTTCAAATGTTTTATTATCTCACAGAGATCATAACAATATGCAAATAATACACACATTCATTATATCATTGATTAAAAAAATGTGTTTCATAACTGTTTTCACAATAATTACAAGCAGTTAAAAATTACAAAGTGCTAATTTTGATTTTTTTCTACCTATGCAGCAACTGTAAAACGAAGAGCCCTGACAAGCTTTGATCCACGTCTCAGGTTTGTATGGCAAGATTTGGCATAATATTTAAATAAAATGCTTCCTAAGGTTCTTGTTTGTTACATATTATTTTTGGATTCTTCTAGTAGCAGTTTAGAATCTTTATTTTGGTCAAATGCACTAAATAAGCACAACGGCTAAATTCTGTGGGGCTGATCCAGAGTTTTTAAGACTGAAGCGCAGTGGGAATGAGCACTGCACATGCTCAGAACGGCACCGAGCACAGAATGACTGGCGCACTGCTGCCCATCCACCTATATCTCCGCATCTGTCTGCTCTGCCCTAGTAGAACAAGGACTTCCAAGTAGCAGTTAAAGGTGGCTGCTCTTCCGCGAAAATCTTACACTATCTCAGGGTATGGTGTAAGTAATAAGCACAGGTCATTTTCAATGGACTCAATAACTTCAATAACTCATGTTTAAACTACTTTCCTTTAAAAAATTTTTTTTTTTTTGCCAGCATAGCAGTGGAATACCGCTGCAATGCTCTGGCATTGATGTCACTGATTAAAATAGCATTTAAATGGGGTTTGAAATGCTAAAAATGCACACATTAAAAAATCCCCATATAAATACACAGGAAAGTGGCAGAGGCTACAGCTCTGCCATATGACTTCAACTGCAAGGGGGATCAAGTCTGCCCCATCTCCTTACATCCTATCCAGAGTTGTGTGTTTCTGTAGATAGGATGTATAGCGCATCTGCATTCAGGTTGCGCTAAAACTCGGAATCAGCTCCTGTATGTAAACCAAAGCTCATAAGCCTCCAAGATGTATTTTTAATTTATAAAAAGAACTATAATATGTGCTAATAACCTGAGTAAAGGAGGAAGAAGCCCTAATTAGCTTTACAAGCATATTCATTTATATCTAGGTAGATATAAGGCAATACACAAGAGTTGTATGCGCTAATGATAGGGGGCTATATGCAGACTCCCGGATGTACAACATCCGGAGTTTTGCGGTTTTTACTACTGCGCATGTGCAGTAAATTTGTACGTATCTTTTCCTTACGGAGATTGTGTATATGTGGTCTTAAAGATGGCATATACGCAATCTACGTAAAGGAAAAGATACGTAGATTACGTTACAAACTTACTGCACATGCGCAGTAGTAAATCCGCAAAACTCCGTACGTATATGTTATACGTCCGGGAGTCTGCATACGGTCCAGGATGAAGTTTGTTTGAATGTACAAGTGAGCAGACTTTATAGAAAAAAAATGCTTGAATACACAGACAAGTATAGTATTTGGTTAAT
>WWET01000359.1:621483-640232 GCA_011038615.1 Limnodynastes dumerilii
CAAGATATAATTTAGTTTTAATGCCTCGCAATCACTAAATTTGACCTTTCCCCACCACCACTGTTTTATGTACCTTACAGTTCACATGATTACACAACAGGTAAAGAACCTGTACATATGATCATGCCAAAATCATTAGTAAACTCAGAGTTTTATCTGCTTCCTAGATCCTTCCTGAATTGCCTGCTTGGGTCCCTTTCCAACACCTCAGAGAACTGTAAATTCATCATTTTATATGGTGGTCATAGGTCACACTAGGTCAGTCTATATTGGTCACACATACATTCACTTCCCAATGATAATTCAATATAAATATCTGTTTTTAAACCATTATCATGTAAGATTGTTAGTTATCTTTCGATACACTAATCATTATTCTTCTATATACACTCATTATTATATTTTGCCAATTTAAAACTGAAAAAATATTGGAATATTTTAGTTGTCCTGCACTTGGAATACCAGCACTGGATGGTATGATGGTATTACAGGTGCTCAGAATGCCTCCTAAAACATTAATTACAAAACAAACTTAAAAAGAACCCAAACAAAAAAAAACCCTACTATTAATAAATAATTAAGTAAATGAATAAATAAACAAATAAATACAAATGGGACATCAATAAATTATATTCTGTATCATTTACTGTGCCTATTATATTATGCCCTTGCCTTTTGTCTGCATTAAATCCTATGCATAAATGATGGAACATCAAACACTTAATTTATAGGTTAACATGTATGATGTGCAATTTATGTGCTTCACACAGGATGGCTTTGTGCATATCTGCAGTATGAAAACGTAAATGTGCTTACATATTTACCAGCAGCAGTAGTATGTAATCAACAATGAATGAAACAATTACAACCAGCAGAATGCTTGCTACTATAAAATATCTACTCCTCAAGGATCAATGGCAGCAATACAGAACAGCAATACAAAAACAGGATTATAGACAAACTGACATTACTTTCAGATGCACATTTCCAGTGTTCTGGAATCCTCTTCCCAGTACTGAATTGCCACAGAGAAGGTACATATTAGATATATTACTATGGTATTTGTGCAGTCTACACGTTGTCCTAGATCGTGTGAGCACAGTCCTTCTACTACTACATCTAATGTTGTAATTAATCAATCTACAAGTCAATATTTATTTACAAATATACAAATGAACGTAAATGAACTAGTAATGTACTGCACGTAGTTTAAACCTATATACCTGCAGAGATGAAATCAGTGTAGACTAGTGATGGACGTGCAAAGAACATATCATAACCATTAATATAATAGAGACATAACATCATCCATACCTGAATAATAGTGTGAATGTATGAGCAGATCGTTGCAGGTCAGACTTGTGTGTACTGAGAAGAGTACCATAGTGTGTCTTATATATACACCTCCCTGACACTCTATTGGCCAGAGCTCCTCCTCACATGACCAAAGTACAGGAGTCTGCTGCCAAGTTACTCAACTTACCCTTAAGCCCTGGCACCCGTGCAGTGGTCACGCAGGAGCCACAACAGATCTAATAGGCAGATAAACATGCGATGCTTATATGAGGCTCGTTAACAGTCAGGCATCAGGTCTGAGGAAGAAGAATACACATTGTTATCACAATAGGCAAGTCGGCATATTAATCCCTGCCACACTACAGATGATGCACACGCATCTATAGCATCCCATGTAACTCTAGCAGACCTGTGTCCATCTATATTATTACTGTACCTCCATGGACACTATGTCCATCTATATTAGTACTGCATCTCCATGGGACGTTACTGGACACTATGTCCATCTATATTAGTACTGCATCTCCATGGGACGTTACTGGACACCTCTGTTACATGAATGGGCGAAGGGTTTCCATTCACAGGAAGGTTTGTGATCGGAACAGTGCTGTCAGTGGCTGTGACCCAGGAATTAGATGACAGGGGACCTGCGTGGCTTAAGATAGGTTGATGAATTCCTGATCAGACAGAAGTAAGGTAAAAACGAGTTTATTCTGGCACTAACTACCTTCCACAAAAGTATAACCAGCCTTAACAGGGAAGCATGAGATATGGGCGAGAATTTACAGTACTCATCCCACATAAATGGAAGGATTCATTCTTTTTATATAGCACTTTTCTAGTTGTAAAGCTGCCATTCCTCTGGTGGGAAGAGGTTGCCACAGGCTCACAGCTCTTCTCTTGATAGGTTATGAAGGGTCTCAGAAAGGCTCCTAAATCTTTTTGTGCCATGCGTGTGGGTGCCATCATTGTATATAATACTATACAGAATTATAAGAGATTATTAGCAGCTGGAAGCAATTGCTAAAACCGATCACAAAGAGTTATTTTTAACCCTCAAATTACGTTCTCATGGGATAGCTTCGTAGCCCCAAGGTCAGTGACAGGAGTAGACATATGAGCGCTGGCACTTTGCATCTAGATGGCACCTTCCAGCTCACCAGGCAACGGTCAGGTTTGGAAGGTTCACTGTTTTGACATCTTGACACCTTGACACCTATATCTCTGATAAAACCATAGTTTTCTGGTTTACCCACTTTAAACATTGGCCAGTCAGCAACCAAACATCACCAAACAGTGGCCACTCCTGTGTCCTTTGCAGTGCTTACACTCTGAGGGGACTGAGGTACCTGTATTCATCTTGTCACTACTTTGGCATTTAGTACTGCAATCTCTAAAATTTATCGACACTGACAATATAACCAATACCTTTTCACAAATTCATTTTTATTTCAGAATAATGTTATAATAGATTTATCAGATAGTAATATCATTAACTGATGCGTGTATTACTAGTCTGAAGCAACACTGCTATGTAAAATGCATGTCTGTATTTAGGATGTAATATCCTATCATTTTAGTATTTATTCCTCTATATAACCCAGGAGTCTTAATAGAAGGAAATGTGTCTGTGCAATGTGAAGATGCTTTTATCCATATAATAACATGGAACATTCTTCTGAGAATACACTGCTTTATAACATCAATGTGATAAATGCTATAATATCATGATATGGACACCTTTATCCTTCCAGCGTTATTATATCTTCATCTTTTATTTCCTTATCTACTAATGGCATGCTTACCAAGACCTATTATATCACGACATATCCCAATGTAATATCAATAGACTGTGGCACCAGAAAGCAGGTAATATCAACATCATAAATGTTATTCCTCCAGCCACATTCCAATACTATACATCAGGAAACATTATCCCTAATTCAGGAATTCCTATGTTATCTCTTAGAATATCATGATAATTTCCCTTCCTATAATAGACAAAACGTTTATTTCTATTATATCGGGATGGAAACCTGTCTGAAAACGTTATCTTTTTAAGGGAATATTTATGTTACTTAAATGGCACTTACACCTGTCATTAAGAGCAAACCAGGCGCAAGATTACACTTAAGAAAAACGATGTTGCACTTTCAGGGGGTGCAAATGAACTATTTTACGCGCAGGGAATACGCTTGGCTTTCGCACATAGAACTCACATTCTGTACAGTATTAAGAGTAATCTGTAAATTAGAGTTCAACTTGGAAACTTCCCTTCTGAACTCGAATTCTGTTATCACATTTTAATTTGCCTTCCCTTGTATTTCAGCATGAATTTTCCCAGCACCAGTTTTGCCCTCACTCTCAGGCTCTGGATCACCCCTAAGGTGTTCATCAGGACATTATTGCTGAAAATGAATAGTTTTTGAGCTCCATGTCTATTAGGGCTGACCCAATGTTCGAATGTAACAACAAAACAGGCACCTGGATAAACCTGTTGCACGATTAGGGGTGTCCATGCATGCAGGAAAAGCAGCTGGATTTTTCTTATGGCTCAAAATACCAAACAGTCTTTAATTTTAACTGTAACCAAAATCTGAGATAGGAAACGCCACGTGTCAACACTAATTTATTTATTACTCCATTTAGTTTTGCAGTTCAATATGACTCCGCACCTGTCATTTTTGTTATTGCTGGTGCTCTCTAACCCTGGATCAGCTCCAGTGATTTTTGTGCCAGGTTGTTATCCAGATCATTTGTAATAAAAGTATATCACTGTTTTATTGACGGGATAAATCGGTCATATTTTTAGAAATCGTGACTGCTTTTAAAATATACATTTATTATTTATGATGATAATAAAAGTATATATCTACTTGAGTGTCTCGGAATGTCACCTTGTTTGGGATTCATCCACCCCTATAATATCAGAAGTGTTAATGTATTGCCCAAACATCTCAAATAGATTTATTTTTTTCTTTTATCTATCTTTATAAAATAAAATGTTATTTTGTAATTTGTAACATATATCTCGTTTGATCATTTGTTTTCTGTTAATTATTTTGAAAAATAAATAAATGTTTTAATTATATTTGAATGTAGCATTTGTAAAATGAGGTAGGTCTATTTTATTTTTATGTCTTTATTGACAAATTAAATGTCATGGTTTTCCAAGATAATATCATTAAAAATAATTATTTATAACGAATAAAGCAAGCATCAATAGTTATTTCACTAGGGAAATGCTGGGAGAATCCCTTTCTTGTATAATTCACAATGCAAATTATAGCTCATAAAAAAAATACATTCACCGTTTTTCCTGTTTCACAAGCATTGTAGATTTTAACACCTATATATTAGTCAATATATATTATTTTGATTGTATTAATAAATTAGTTGTAAGGCATATTTACAATATTTTACCTATGATCATTAACATTACCTTAAACTGGTAACTAGGACATTTTATCAACCTCACTAGTTTTATGATGACAACTGCATTGTTAGGAGAAAGCACAAGAATCTAGTACAACTCCATAAAACTATGAAATCATTCCTAAATTCCAAATTACCCCAAAAAATGAAAGTAGTTTAGACTTTACAAATGACTAAATGTTTCGTTTATGGGGTATACCCGTACAATATCCACTTCCCAAAAAGGCAGCCTTCCTTTCTAAAGAATTCCTAATTTAAGTGGAAACATTAGTAGTAATACACGCATTTGTTGTCTTATAATTATTGTTTCATGTGAAAAGTAACAGGGTTCTTCTGTGATGTGTAGTATTATTGTTAGTAGCGGTGCAGGCTGCACATGGGACTTGTTGGATTAGTTTAGATAGTGTAGAGCTAGACTTGTGTTTGCAATGCAGGTGTGACCTATTATTGACCAGTGTGAGATCTCTCCCCCCGTATAGTCTGTGGGCAAGGGCCCAGGTTATGGTTAACGTTTAGCCGGGACCATGCCTCATGCTGTTAAAGATTGGCCAGCTTGCGTGACAGCTCAGGAGACATTTGGCTAAAGTTCCAGCTTTGTCAGAAGACTCTGAGGAGGGGGCAGGAAGGGAGAAGGGGTGAGGGCTCTGTGCAGAATAAGGGGGGTCGTGGGATGATCAGGGATATATGAGAAAGGGGAGGAGGGGGGTTGCCTGGGGGTTAAAAAAAACAATAACCTGCTTGTCCCAGACATGAAGTTAGTGCGTGAGAGGGCATTGCGTGACAAGAGACAGGTAACTGTACTTTACAGCGTGGAATACTATACACACCTGACCTGACACCACTGCCAAAACACTGCTGCCTCATTATGTGCAATAAAGTGCCGAGGAGCCTTTGAAATCTACTGCTGACACGTGATATTAATTCAATTATTGACTTGATAGTGATTTATTAATGTCAGCAAGCAGTGTGCAGTGTGTTGTAATGACAGCCAGCCTCACGCCTATTAAAACTTGTATGTCTTGATTTAGAGCAATGCATGAGTTTACAATCTCAGAATATATCATAGAAAAATATTATAAACATTCCAGTAGCTTGGAGGAATTAGTTTTGCTGGTAGGTCAGCCTGGCATCTGTAGTTCTAATTCATCTGGGAAGCAATTAGCAAAAGCATATATTTAAAATGAATAGATTTTTAAGCATAGCTTAGCTGAAAGTTCCAAATACACTGATAGGTCTGGATATTGTATTATATATGGGTTATACTTCTTATTCAACCCATAAATGCAATAAAGAGCAGCTCTTCCCTTTAAACGTTCTGTATCCATTACGAGTACACAGTTTTTATTTCTATATTTATCTCTCTCTCTCCCTCTCCTTTGCTGGGGACATTATCTTTCTGAAACGTGTTACTAATGGGCTACATAGCGCTTTTAGTGTAGTATAAATGTATTTGAAGCCCCACTAGTCCCGTCCCATCCCCCTGCAGCTGTGTCTCTGTATTGCATTAAACGCACTAGTTTGTTGGGGGGCGGGAGAGGGTTTCCTCCAGGTGCTGCCAGTGAGAGAGGGGAGAGGTCACTGTGTTTGGGACATTGCGTGACAAGGGGACTGGAGATGGTTTAACTCCCAGGACAAAACTTGCCAAACTTTCCTGGGTCAGTCACGCAATGGGCGGATTTAAAGAGACAGTGCAGCAGAGGAGGAGGTTACACTTTCTGTTGTACGAGTTCCACCTTAACTGTTTAAGGTGGAATGTTCTCGTAGTGGGGTAAATTGTAATATTTGCAATAGTTAGACTGCAGTTTATTTGACTTTCTAACTTTCATTTTGGTTATTTAATTAAAACAAGATGTTAGGATCTAATAGCTTAAAAAAACCCTCAAAATCTGTTTTCAACTCCCCCCCAAAACTGGGGTTGTATGGAAAAGTATGGAAACCCCCCATCTTTTCCCTGTTTAGGACTAGGGTGTAAGAGAACACTGACCAGTATGTTTAGTAAAGTATCCTGTGCAAGAAATGTTATGTATCAATGTCCCCCTTTCTCCCTAACCTTCCATATAACTACATTCCTAAATAAATAAAAGAAACATTCCTAAAGGTATGGGGCACATAGAGCCCTATTATAGGGAGATAATGCTGTAACAATGAAGGACTTTGGATCAAATCCAAACCTCTGCAAAACAGTTGTACTGTGAGGGCTTAAACCCTTACATACTATCCAGATTTCCACAGATGTCCCTATTTTACATGGGGGTCCTACGATAATAAGTTTGGATCTTTCAGCACTCAGATTAGCGGATTTCTGGACCCTGTCCTTTATTATTGGCCACACACACTAAATGCCCTGTGATATAGGCCCTGATTCACACTTAATAACATACCTAGATATAGGCAGGCCATGTATGTATAATGTCACCCAGAGCAAGTGAATGAACGCTACGGCACCCAACCAACCCCAGTCCTCCTGTAGTGTAGTCTGCCAGGGAGTGGTGTGAGCAGGTTCCCTAACATTTGCTAGCTAAAAATAAGTATTTTTACTTAAATGAATATTAATTGTTGTTTTCTTTTCTTTGAGCCTCACATTGATTCTTATCGCACTGAGAGTCTGTGCAGAAAGTGAACATAGCTGCCATTACACATCTTCTCCAATCCCCCATTACATATTTCCCTCCCTCTGTTACACATCTGCCTGTCTCTCTCCCGTAATGACATACCTGTCTTCTTGTGCTCCCTCTCCAATTCACTTCCCCCTCCCTGCAACCTCTCCATACACATGGTCTTACCCTGTACATTTACACATCTCCCTCCCTGTCCCAATACACATCTATGGATATGGCACACTATATAAAGCACATGTGGGGTATATTATGGGTCTGTGAATGACCCAAACTATAGTAAGAGGTTTATATTAAGGTTTGGGAATAGCACACTATATATAGTATATATATATATATATAGTATGCCATTCCAAACCCCATATTATAATATTATAATACGTGTCATTCCCAGACCCATTATATTCCCTGCTTGTACATTATATAGCCATTCCAGACTCCTAACATTATCCCACATAATACTAGTATATTAGGGTTCTGGAGATGGCACTTGGCTGTGCGCTGCTGCGCTTCTTGGTCTTCCAGTGCCCGGAGCACAAGCTCTACCCTCGCTACTCCCCTGGTTACGAATGGAAACCTGAGTTAAACTCCATGCCTAATGAGTAAGAAGAGGCATGCCAGTACTCTGGAAGTTGGAAGTTAAGTAAAGTGGGTGCGGGGAGGCATGTAAATAGGGCTGAATGGGCTGGGTAAGCAAACTCCACACATACTTTTACAAAATCCGCACAAAGATACGCACGGAGATTTAAGGTAGCCCTATGGAGGTGGAGTCAGCAAAGATCCGTAAGGGGAGATGACTTACAACTTAAGTGCGTAGTTTTGCGAATCCTTATTTCCTTCTTATCTGTGAATCAGACCCATACTTTTTACCTTAAAATCCATCTAATATTCCCCAAAAGCCCCCAAAAAAGCTCTCCCCTGCCTGTCAACTTTAATTTAAAATCTTACCGTATCTCTTTTTCTTTTTCCCCATGTTATAGGAACCTTCTTGTCTCAAAGGCAGCATAATGCTGAAGTCAGTGTCTGCAGCCACGGGCACATTAACAATTGATCCCCGGAGCACTGAACACGGTGCTCCGAAAGGTAAGGCTTCCCTACTCCCTTACCCTAACCCTAAGTCTCCCCACTCCCTAACCCTAACCCTAAGTCACCCCCCCCACAGGCTAACCCTAAGTACCTACCCCCCGCAGCCTAACCCTAAATCCCCGGAGAGGGTTACACACCTCTCCGGTGGTCTGGTCCGGCGGCGGTGCTGCTTTCCAAAAATGAATAGGTGAGTATCGCATATCGCATACTCACCCATTCATAAAAAAAAATTCTGCGGTGTTACACATTCAAAATAGGGACAGCTGAAAAGACACTTTCGGCTGTCCCTATTTTGCAATGTGCAATATCACAGCGGGGACTCACAGCGACCCCCAAGTCTCAGCACCACTGCTTGGGGGGGTCTTGTCTAACTTTCCTAAATATTGTAACTGATACTGTACAGTGTTCAAATAATGTTTTTAGATATTCATTGCTGAAATGCATGGCATACAGAAAACTACTCTTGGGAACGGGTACCTATTTTGACCTGTTCCAAATTGCAACAGGCTGCATCAGCTGTGGCAGGTTAAGGTTAAAGCTTAAAGGGAAGGTTAGGGTTATGCTGTGAGACATGGAGGATCAGGGTTAGGGAAGGGTAAAAATTAGGGTTACAGTAAAAAGCTTACCTATCAGCGAAGAAATATTTGCGACTGCGGGAGTCGCACCTCTGCCACTGTCTAAAATGGTATCTGCTGATAATGATGTATTCACAAACTTATGCAGAAGCTGGAGGGGTTTAATTAAAGCTAGGTATAACTGATATATAGGACAAAATGACATTATTATATTTGTCACCTGAAAGAATGTGCTCAACTGAGATTCAGACTCCGTGTGTGCTGCCACCTAGGTGGATCTAGGTGGAGCTGTCCTAATCTATCTGGATTTTTTCAGACATTAGGGAATGTCAGAAAGAATGTCATAGCACTGTCTAGTTGTCACACTAATAACATACTGTCATAAGCATGCTGGCAGAATGGTTTGGAACCCCCCCTCCCCACACACACACACACTTAAAATTCTGTGTCTATGTCCTGAGAAAAACACAATACAGTGACCCTGATCAAAAGTAAATTATTGCTTCATATAATCACATTTATCCAGAGTCCATCCTATGTGTTGCCTTATAAATATAGTCTACTAATTACCAGACTGAGCCTAAAAACAGATTTGACTTTTCTTTACGTTTACTAATTTTTTATTTTTTTTTACAAATTTTGCCATAATAAATTACCAAATTACAAAACAATTAATGCATAATGTGGGTGAATACAGTGGCACAAATGTATTAGGTCAGTCATTTCCTGTGTTATGGGGGAGGGGCAGGAAGTTTGACGTGCAGTCTGGCAGCGTTGGCTGAGATATACAGAGGGCAGCATGGTGGCTCAAGTGGTTAATACTTTTGCCTCACAAGTGCTGCTGTCATGAGTTAATGGACACGGCTTTATCTGTGTGGAGTTGGTATGTTCTCCCCCTGTCTTTGTGGTTTTCCTCCAGATGCTCCAGCTTCCTCCCCCACTCCTTTCTGTCCTCTAATTCCCCTTATCTGTTTCTGTGTGTGTGTTAGGGAATTCAGACTGTAAACTCTAATGGGTCAGGGACTGATGAGAATGATTGTTTAAAATGGTAAAGCACCAAAGGTGGAACTAGCGAGTTGTGGACCCAGGTGCAAAATATATATGTTGGCCCTGATGATATCCCAGGTGACCCAGTGGGGAGTTTTTGCGATGCGGTGATGACGGCTGTGGGCCCTTGTTTCGGCATGGGCTCTGGTGCCGCTGCACCTGTTGCATCAATGGTAGTTCCGCCCCTGTAAAGCACCGCATCAGGGCTTGACAAATTTGTTCAAATCTGGGGACCAGACCAAAATTTAGGGGCCAACTTTATATATAGATTTATATCTAAATCTTTATTTATGTTTTTTCTGTATATTATGCATTGCTGTGTTTCTCACGGAACAGATTAAAAATCAGCAGCCAATAACTAAATATCAAATGCTGCCGAGAACATCTTATTCTGCAGATGTCATAGTGGTGGATTTTCCCAAGGCAGGAACTGTTATTTATCAGTCAGGTTACTGACATGTGATGGCAAATCTAACACATTAAATTCTTACAGTGCTTAGTTATTTAGTACATCAGTGTACTAAATAACATGTAAGGGTAGAAACAACAGATAACATCATAGGCATAATATGCATCAGTATTTTCCATATACTATACAAACAATGTTACCGATACTGAGGAGGAAGGGGAAGCTACATTTTAATTGTATGTAATCACAGCAGTATAAGGGGTTAAGAAAAGAACTCTTATAGAAACAATATAGAAGAACTTGTTTAAAAAAGCCCAAGGGTGGATACTGTTTACAAGCAATATGATTAAATAATATCCTGTTGACAAGTATACTACCATATTATCCAAGCACACACTCACACATACACACGCACCTTTAAAATGACACTGCAGCATGCAATGTGATAGGGGCAGTGACACAACTAGTTGCCTGACACGCAAGGACCTTATCACATTAGCACGGAGTTCTTTCTGAGCAGCACAGTGATACTATCCAGGACTGCTGCCAATGGCATATGACCAATAACTTTTTTAGCTGAATGGATCATTTTTTGACAAGCTTGCGTGACATTAAATGTTAGATATTTGGAAGAAGTGTGAGTTTGGAGGTGTAATAATGGCTCCCTCCCATTTATTCTTATATTTTTAAGGATTTTTTTTTTCATAAGAATTTTATTATTGTTTCTTTATTTGTTATCACAGCCCCGGACTTATTGCACATACGTCCTTAATTTACCGATAATAGCTACCACGTATGCGTAGTAACTATTTTACTTAATCTACGTATCATTTCGTAATGTAGATTGCGTATATGCGGTCTTTAAGACCGCATATACGCAATCTACGCAACAAAATGATACATAGGTTACGTAAAATAGTTACTACACATGCGTAGTGGCTATTATCGGTAAATTAAGGACGTATGTGCAATACGTCCGGTACTCTGAATCTGGCCCTTAGTCTTTACAGTTCAATTACCTCTGCTACCACTGCGGTCAGAGCTTCGCAGCATCCATAAATCCAAAGCCATTACTTACACTTGTAATGATTTCCACCAGGTGTCGCCGCACTTAATACCGATGCGGTGGGACCTAGAACACAGATAATACTATTAATCTTCTACGTGAGTACTCACGAGCTCTATATACGTGGACAGGAATTGACGGGAAATATTCCTCTGCACCATACATTACCAGCTAGTCTGGAGAGACACACCAACTCGCCTAAAAACAGCAGCGTCCTGAGACTCCCGGATCCAGTGGCATAAACACCCGCCTGACGGGGACGGCTTGGACGTCACTATAGGATACCATCATTGCCCGATTTTACAGGTATACTGGCAGGTTGGGTGAGAACTATCAAATTTACTGTCCTTGTTATATATACCATCTAGATTCAAAGGAAATGTGTGGAAAAATTACTTCACTGAAAGGGTGATAGATAAGTGGAATATTCTCCCATCTGAGGTGGTTGAGGCCAATACAGTAGAACAATTTAAACATGCTTGGGGTAAATATAAGCAATTTAAGCATGCTTGGGATAAATATAAGGGGATCCTAAATTGTAAACCAAATTGACGGTAAATAGGGTCTAGGGTCAGTATAGTTTTGAATAAACAAATGGGCAGACTAGATGGGCCATGTGGCTCTTATCTACCGTCACTTTCTATGTTTCTATCTAAGAGTTATTTGCTAAAAGTTGAAGGACTCAGTCATCGGGTGTATTAACGGAGTACAAAGAACATTATAGTAATTATCTTGGAGATCACAAATTTGTTTTCTATTCTTAACTGTGAGGCTTGATCAACCTCAGAGCAACAATTATAATTGGAATCCTCCTTGTGTGTTTACTACTGAATTAATTGATTAACTATTATGCAGTGCAGTATTTAGATACAATTGTTGTTAGCATTTGTGTAAGCAATTTGTCTCATCTTTTAACTGTTTATTTTTACTGGCACTAGACTAATTTGTTTAAATAAATTGTATTTTAATTTGTGAATTGCTCTGGAAGGCGATTTTATATTTTATGGGGCTAAATTAATGCTCTCTAATATTAAATTTAGTCAGATCTAATACTAGACCTAACACTGACTTAACTAATATTGAATAATTTATCATTATCCATTCTACTTTTACACCGCTGATCATATTTTGCTTTGTCCCTGCACTTAACTCTTCTGTACTGTCCCATAAAATGTGGGAGTCTGGATAGTACGTAAGGATTGAGGGGGTGTGTGTCCCCGGAAAGAACAGCCCTATTTCTATAGTGCCGCTTTCTCTCAGCCAGTTTCGAACTGGCTGCAATTTCGATTGCTTATGCCTCAGAAAGGCATAGCAATCGATTCACAGAGCGCCAAACAGGGTGATCCGAAAGGTAAGTGTCAAAACTAACCCCAACCCTTTCCCTAATTCTAACCCTAACCCTCCCTTTCCATTACCCTGACCCTAACAATCCCTTCCCCACAGCCTGACCCTAACCCTCCCTTCTCCGCAGTCTGACCCTAACCCACCATCTCGCACAGCCTGACCCTAACCCTCCCTCCCCTGCAGCCTGACCCTAACCCTCCTTACCCCGCAGCCTGACCATAACCCTGGAGAGGTTACTCACCTTTCCCGATCAGCATACTCACCTATTCTAAAAAAGAATTTCTAAAATGGAGGGTATTCAAACTAGGGATAACTTTCGGATGTCCCTATTTCGGAAATCCCTTATTCTATGCAGGGACTGCAACCGGGATTCAAGCCAGGCCTTTCTGTACTATTAGCATGCCTCCCCCCTCCTACATAGTGGAAAACGCTTCTGCTCTCATTACGTCTGCCAATATATATTTAACCAGGACGGAATTCATGATCCAGATCCATCCTGGAAAAACGGCACCTGTGCATGCGCCGTGTTCTAAAAGTGGACTTTTTTTTATTCCTAGTGATTGAGATACGCCCCTTTGTAGAAAGTCTGGATGTGGTCCATTGTTACTCTATTTTTGTTATTTGATGGTTGCAGTTTTGCTTCTATTAATTTTTTGAATCACATAAGAAACAAAGTTAGTTTCACACAAAATAACAACAAATATTCTCTTCAACAACCTAATAAAACTTGCGGTATATACTGTAATATATATTTATAAAATGCAGACACATTCAGTAAGATTTGGGAAATTACAAAGTGAAATAATTTGAGTAAATATTTTGGTAGTTATGGGTGAAGCACAACATTTTTATTTGTGCATTGTAGAGTGGCTGTAACTTTATTTGTATATTCCAGTGTTGTTTTTACATATATATATCCTCTCAGTAAACACCTATATACTGGGGAGTAGGGGACAATGTAATGTATAACATTTCATAGCTCATATTACATAATTACATAATACTGTTCTGCAAAATAAATGACTAGCCGATCAGATATTTACTAGCAATTGAAAATAACTGACCCACACATATTCTAACGCAATCTGTTTACCAGGGACAATTATAACCATGAGGAGGCGCTTTGCTTCTGCGCAATCTGAAGTTACATGAATCCATTAGGGGTAATACTGCTGCCTGGATTACATAGGCCTAAGGGTGCTGAGCATAGGTGGCCCATGGCATAGGCCATATAGGTCAGGGGTCCCTAGGGGGCCCCGTGCACACATTGAGTTTTTTTTTTTGCAAGCCTGGCTCTTGCATTTGTGAAATAAAGGCCCCACGCAGCAGCCGTTACAGTGCCGCTGAAAACGGCGCTTTGTTGCCATAGCAACACATACACAGTGCTTGGACGCAGCAGTGTGCGCTGTGTATGTGACTAGTGTCTGGGAAGTAAAGGCCCGCGGAAGCCAGTATAGTGCTGCCGGGATGCTGAAATTAAATTTTTTTTAAATTAACTCTAGTCTCTGTGTATGTCTGTGTTAGGGAACTTAGAATATGGGGCAGGGACTGATGTGAATGTTAAATATTCTCTGTGAAGCGCTATTTAATCTGATATAAAAACCTGTTAATAAATAAATGATAAAATAGTAACAGGTGAATAAAGTGTCCTTGAAGATATGGGACTTGATACTAAGATCCGCTTGTGCTTTGTTTGGATCTGTATCCACACTCCTGTGTGAGTGCTTTTATGACCACTCCCCTCACAGTCTTCCGATAACAGGACTCTACATTAACTTTACTTTAACCAGTAAGGTCCAGTCTTGTAAGCTTTTAATCCGAAACAGGCTTGGAATAAAAACATTTATATGTGCCACGCAGGTCTTACATGCAAGACCGCTGGCCACAAATTACTCATCTGCCAGCTGCAACCTGTGTTTAGAAACTGGGATTTTCCCACACTGTCCCAGTTTATAAATAGAGGTGGCAGATTAGTCATTCACACTTTTGCGGCGCATATAAAGGACTGGATTCACAGATACGATTTTGCTTCTTTTTCTGTGCGTATTTTTAGGAGTGGATTAACTGCGCATGCATAGTAACTTTCTGTAGTATTTAGGCACGGAAGTCCATTTGGCAAGCATTTATGAATCGCAGTTAGTGACATACGTACGGAGGGGCGTGGTTGTCTTGCGTGCAAAGTTACGTGAAAGTGGGTGGGAGGAGGCATTTAAATGGGCTTTTGAGGGTGCGGTTAGTAATGTACGCATGTAACTTAGGCATAAAAAACCATCCTTGCGTGGGGAGTGTCATGGGTGTTGCCTAGCAAAGTATGTGCGTAAATTTGTGTACATATTACATGACGTATTGTAATTCGTACCTCTCTGAATTAAAATATGTGCTTTTGGGCTCAACATTGCAATGATGTTTACAACGATACCATGATATTGAGCAATTGAATTGGTTTCAAAATAAGAGGGGAAAGTTACACCTGGGCAAAACCATGCTGATTGCAGGGGAGTCAAATGTCATCTGTTCAAACAGTATTAGAGTTGAGAGGTGATATTTCCCAGCCCAAGTCTAAATAACAGTGTGATAGTAAAGCTGGTCAGTATCTGTGTGCAGTAAGCAATTCAAAGATATATCCCTGCATGCAAAGAATACAATTAACTTGACTTTCCTAGAAATCAGCATCGTTTAGCCCAGGAGTAACTTTCCTCTCTTATTTTCAAGCTCCTTAAGTCTGGATCCAGCCCATTGTGTCCAAACTATATACAAATAAGCAATGTTGCAGGAAATAGAATCGGGTACAGAATATATTAATAAACAATCTTATATATGATTATACATGTCTACATGTCCTGTTTTTTTATTTATATGCTTCTGATGATTTAGTTGTAGCTCCATATATTGCTGGAGCTGGTCAGGGCCTGACTCAGAGATAGACTGTGCTACTGTAGCAGACTGGTAGTTGTAATTAAAAAATAAGTCAAGATAAAAGTAATAGCGCTAAAAATTGATATCTCAGTGGGAAATGCCAGGGAAAAAAAATAATAAATAAATAAATGAAAAATAGCAAAGATAAAAACAGTACAAAATAATGTTCAATAAAGATCCATGGTGAATGTGCTCCGATGTGTAGATTGATTGCCTGCAATATCGCCCTTCGCCCAATGGGGGGCGCAAAACGGGAGACAAAAATAAAGATAAAACAGAACAATTTATTAATACAAATCTACATTAACAAAACACAAAAAGGAGGAACTGGGGGTCATACCAGGATGGTGGTAAGGCAGGAGATGAAGTGGGACTGATTCCTGATGTTGCTAAGGGTACCGTAAAATTTTTTTTTTTTTTTTTTTTTTTTTTTTTTTTAGATTTTACATTATTATTTCATCTTTAATCCTAAGGAAGTAAGAAAAAAAAAGTTTGTAAGTAATTATCTTGCTCTATGTAATGTAAACTATAATAGAAATTATTTAAGTATTAGATGCAGCTTGGAAATAGACAGAACTGATCAAATCTATGTGACAAAAAAGAAAAACAGATGACAACTCCAACGTCTATAGCAGAACTGAAACTGATTCTGAAGAATTCTAATTGCAGTATTGCAATAATTGTCTGTGGACCGCAGACTTTGAAAAAGAACCCAGCCGGGTTTGAAACGCGTCAGTCAGGCGGCAGCACGGAACGAGGATTTCACACCAGGACAGCAGAGACTTCAGAGTGGTTACTTGATCCTCACGATACCCTTAGCAACATCAGGAATCAGTCCCACTTCATCTCCTGCCTTACCACCATCCTGGTATGACCCCCAGTTCCTCCTTTTTGTGTTTTGTTAATGTAGATTTTTATTAATAAATTGTTCTGTTTTATCTTTATTTTTGTCTCCCGTTTTGCGCCCCCCATTGGGGGAAGGGCGATATTGCAGGCAATCAATCTACACATCGGAGCACATTCACCATGGATCTTTATTGAACATTATTTTGTACTGTTTTTATCTTTGCTATTTTTCATTTATTTATTTATTATTTTTTTCTCTGGCACTTCCCACTGAGATATCAATTTTTAGCGCTATTACTTTTACCTTGACTTATTTTTTATATCCTTTTTCCTAGGGGTTGGGACACCCCTGAGGTAATTGTAAGCAGCTTTAAAGGTGCGCAGATTTTTTCTTTTCCCATTTTTTTGGTAGTTGTAATTGACAACAGTTGAATAGTCTACATCTAATGAGCTTGATTCATGTATATGTTCATGACTTTAATACACTGCAGATAATTGAGAGCTGCTGAAGACCTTCCCTTAGCTTGAAGCTAAGGAAAACCCCCTTCTTCATGTACATGAGAAGTAGTCACGCAAAGACTCCATCAGCAAAACTCTTAATGACAGCACATCCCCCAGTGTATGATTAACCTTAAACCAGAAGATCAATCACTCTTGGCAGCTGAAGAAGCGAGTGAACACTTTTAGACCCTAGCCAATATTTACTATGTCATAGTAGACATCAACCTAAGGGCTTAATTCATACCAAACTAGCATCCAATTACAAAGCAGGAGTGTTACAAAAGATCTGTGCTTGGCTCACCTTGCCTACTCTAAAATCAAATACCTCATATAAACTATAACCTAATAAGAGGTTAAACTTGAATCCATCCCAATTACTGCTGTAAAAACAGCTGTCAGTTTTAGTACTGTGAGATAAGTCATCAATGGTTTGTCATCTTTTTAAAATGATTTTTAGATGTTACATTTATATTTCCCTATATTAGAAACATATTATGTTTTTCTGGTTACAATTGTTTGGATCCAGCTAATTGACCTGATTACATACATTTTCTTTCCAAAATAATACAACCTTTATATTTAAAATAAAACATGAGACAAATAGTGTTGTTACTATGGGCCTGATCCAGACCTACGATGAGGCGTAGGTCAGGCAATGCAATCCCCCTGACACTTCCCCCGTCCTGTCGTAGTTACATTCTATTACGCCAGCTGCAGGCTACCCTAACTTTAGCTGGCGTAACTACGGCAGGACCGGTGCATAATCTACTAACCCTGCCCTCATTTCCCTGCTTTCCTCTGCCTACCTTCCCTAACTGTAGCATAGTTATGGTGCTGGTAAGTTAGGCACACCCCTTCCACAGTAATTGCACTACAGTTAGGGAGACCTGATCCAGAGTAAGTGAAAACCGTATATACGCAGCTAAACATCTGCCGGGTGCATGCGCAGATCGGCTAAACAGACGATCTTACGCTTACGTCTGCCGTAAAAACTGCAGCCGGCGTAGGTCTGGATCAGGCCCTATGACACTTCTTAAATTGACATTGGGTCAACTGTTTTGTACTGAGAATGCACACACATCTGTGCTAAACGATGGTATTCATTCAGACCCATCCAGACTTCAGAGGAATGACACTTCTGACAATATTGGTTAACTTACTGCTACATTTTTAAGTGTTCCCTTTTTTAAGTGTTCTGACACAGGTTATATATGCGCTTGAATCAGAAGACGGCTGTCTGGATAATGTAGCCCAGCGCTTGTGAATCTGTATGAGTTTTTTGCTTGAGAAGCCCATCACACATGTAGTAAGCATAGATATGGTCCATTGTGTACAAAGGAAAATAAATTGAATAAGTTAAAGAAATAAAAAAAATAATATAAAGTATCTTGTAGTATATCTTGTATTAACATATGAGCAACTTTGTTAGACTGAAGCTACCTACTATGGAGAGATAAGAGAGTTGAAGCTTAAATACAAAATACTAAATTTGTCATATTCAGTAAAGGTTGTATGCATGAAAAACATCTGGTGTGCAGATGTTCAGTGTCAAGCGTCACACACAGACCCACCAGATGATATACGCTGCACAAAGGTGTGTGTGTGTGTGTGGG
>WWET01000359.1:640263-652701 GCA_011038615.1 Limnodynastes dumerilii
GGATCTAGTAATAAGGTCTGGGTGCAGTGGGCAGAGACACATGATCTACAGAACCAGAAAGTATGATCGAAAACCAAAGGTAAAAAAAACAATGAATGCAAAGGACAAGTAATGTAATGATTGCGTCAGTATCCCCTCCTCAAACAGGGTGGACTCCAAACACAAGGTACGTTCCTCTGGTTCATATCCCTTTCAGTCTACCAGATGCTTTAGAAAAAAATTGGGACTCCAAGATATGGCTAATCTCATATTTGATATGATTATGATCAGTGTCTGGAGCAGGAGGCTTGTGAAAGCAGTGAAGTGGTTAATAACCAGTGGATTTAACAAAGACATGAAACACATTAGGAATGAGTAAAGCTGGTGGCGAATCCAATCTGACACCGGGTTGATCTCCTCCAAGGTTTTAAATGGGCCAATAAAACAAGGTTGCTAACTTCATGGTGAGAACTTTAAGAAGTAGATGGCAAGTAGAATGCCCGTCTTTGTCTCTAGAAGAAATCTGAGATGAGGCCTGTCTCTTTCTGTCAGTATCTTTGACAGGGACGCCTGATCCAACTTCCTTTTAACCAGTGCCTAGATATTAGCAAAAAAACGAAAAGTGGCGTTTACTGCTGGAAGCTCCAGAGGCAAAATGTCTCTTAAGGTAAGAGACCTTGGACGGCAACAGTACACTGAATTCTGCCAAAGGAAGCAAGTCTAACTACTGACCAGGTTTTACCTGAGCCCCAGATGTGTGGGATGAGCTTGTCTGCAGGATAGTAGCATACTGAGGCCCTCTGGTTAGTGCTAGGCAAAGAACACTTAGAAAATAAGTTGTTGGATTAATTGTGCAATGCAAGGATTCCAAGAAACAGGAATCTAGGAGCTTGCAGGAATTACATGAACAGGATACAAGAATTACCAGACTCAAAAGAAGTACAGAGACAGCAGGTTAAGGGTACCTGATGCTCTGACACAGAAAGGAGTTAGAAAAAGGTTTATATAGGGAGAAGTAGTCATATGGTAAACAGACCCAGGAAGTGTGAACAGAAGGACAGTGAGGACAGTTATCGGATTGCAAAGGTCAAGGAATGTTATGATCATGACATTGAGTCAATTGCATCTTAAAAAGTGTGCATGTCTGTCTATGCAAATGCTGTAAAATTTCAAAAAAATATACAGATAGTATCAGAAATAAATCTTGACTAGTAGTAAACCAGTATTTCTTAGTTGATGGCACTTGGACTATGGTATGTGGCTTCCTTTGTGATGACAGTGCTGCCACTTTTCATTTTATTTTTATAGATTATTGAGCTGTAGTATTACTTTTATGGTTGCTTTGTTATCCTTAAGTGTATACTTACGAGATATGCAGTTAAATATGTTTACTACACCAACAATACATCTTTTGCTGGCACCTTGCAAATCACTTTATTTTGTCTCTCACAGGCTTTGACTGACTCAAGTAAGGTATTACCAGATGGGGGGGGGACATCAAGGTCCTGATCCAAGCTGAAACATATGCCTGATTGCATAGTATCCTTTGTTAGTTTGAGAGTTGGGGTAAGGTTAAGGATATGATATTGTTAGGGGACAATTAGGGTTAGACCGTTTAACCTTCATCTGCCACATTTAAATAATAAATAATCTTTCTTATGGACTGTATTCATAGAGACCACTGAGCAGACATCCAGACTTAAGTAAGTGCTTCAAATGAGTTACTCCTGGGCTAAACCATGTTGATTGTAGGGGAGTTATATTTCATCTGCTGCAAACAGTATTAGAGTTGAGAGATGATGTTTCCTATCCCAAGTCTAAATAACAGTGTGATAGTAAAGCTGGTCAGTATCTGTGTGCAGTAAGCAATTCAAAGATATATCATGGTTGCCGACTTTTGGCAGCTTCTCTCCGGGAGATCCCGGAGAGAAGCTTGCGACGCTTGCAGGGGGCGGGGCTTAATGGGACGATTTATGCAAATCACGTCATTAGGCTCCGCCCCCTGGCTCATACTGGCCCGTTTTGACTTGCAATAGGGGTCAGACGGGGCTTGATGCCGCAGATTGCGTCATCAAGTCCCTTCCTGTGCCTAGCAACACTAGCATACTAGTGTTGCTAGGCAGGGGGGCAGGACTTGAGGCCGTGGTTTCAGTGAAACTACGGGCCTCAAGTCACTTGCGGGAGATTTGCTGACTCTCCCGGGATACCGGGAGTACTGGCCGAATTTCGGGAGTCTCCCGGACATTCCGGGAGAGTTGGCAACCCTGAGATATATTCCTGCATGCAAAGAATACAATTAACTTTACTCCCCCTGCAATTAACATGGCTTAGCCCAGGAGTAACTAATTTTAAGCACTTACTTAAGTCTAGATCCAGCCCATAACATGCAACTGGTAAATGCAAAATTAATTTCATTAAAGAAAAAGAAAGAAATTACATCTGAACCATTTTTTCAGTCAGGGTAAAAGAGCATCCAACTCATGTCTTTAACACAAGAAACTTGAACTCCTTTAACTCTGTGGGTCAGTGGTTATGTTGAAAAGTTGTTAGCCTTGGCCAGCTGCCAAGCAGCCCACACATCAGGAAGCTGCAGGCTTATGAAAAGAAAAAGCTATTTGATATTACAGAAGTCCTGGATTAGCCACAACATACCAGGGCCATGTAAAGTGAAACTGTTTTAGTGGAGAACAATAACTAAAGTTATTTGTCCATAATAGAAACATAGGGCCTGATGCAGAGCTACGCTGTGCCGCTGTCCGTAAGTACGGCCAGCATAGCTCTGATGTACTCCCCCTGACACTCCCCATCCTTGCGGAATTACACTCGGTTACAATGGCTGAAGTTAGGGTAGGGTAACTGAGTGTAGTTACACCAGGATCAAGATCGTATCTCCCTAACCCTGCCCCTAAAACCTAATTTTAATGCCTCCCCTGCCACTTCCTCCGTAACTACGCTGCAGTTACGGAAGCATGATCCAGGATTACGATTTGCAACATCTGCCCGGCGCATACAAAGATCGGCAAAAATGGCGATCATACGCATACGGCCACCGTAATTATGGCGGCAGCCGTAGTTCCTGTAATTAATAGGAACTTAATTACAGGTTGTTTGAATTAAACTTGGATTGTGCAGAGTGTCAATTGATCTTATAGGGTAATACATGCACACAACACAACTGGTATAGGAAAAGGGTTGAGCATTTGTAGGATCCTCTAGGCCTTCAACATAGAAAAGCAGCTAATGCAAATTTATGGATTCACATTTTTTACATATAGATTCCCAAAAAGCAAATATATGGACACCATCGCGGTTATATGTTTTATAACTTGCACCAGATTTAATTGAAAAGCAAAGACATGCCTAGAATCATAAATGTAAATTTTTAAATGTTTAATTTCAAAGGGGCATATTTAACCTGCATCTGTTTTCAATGTAGGTGGCACATTGTAATGTTGCAGAAATAGTCAAGATTGTCATGTTAATCACACGATAAACAAGTTTTCACAGTGATATCTGATCAGTGTGCATGCTCCAATAATTATATAGTTTTGCTTAAAAGAACATGGAATCATTTTATCTGATTTTTTAACCTTCCTATTTTTAGAAATTATCAATAGAACAATATCAAAAGAACAGATGGCAAAGAGAGAAGAAAATCACCGATCTGCCATTAAATCAGAGTGTATACGTGAATCGCCATGCTCATTGGAATTTGAAATTATAGGCAGTGTCTTAAATATATTGCATCTTGTTAAAGTTTTTTACAGTGTGAACTCAGCTTTAGTTTTTTTAAAATATATTTTTACTGAAATGTTTCAATTTAACAATAAAACTAATAAAATTGGGGAAAAGTACCATGTTGCAGTTAATACAAAACAACATAATAAATCTCACGCAGAATAACATGAATTTTTGAAAATTTGTAAGCGTTTAAGCCTCGCATCATGCACCACCATGCTACATTCAAGCACTGGACTGTGACAAGAGACTGAATGTGTAGCCAGGATGGAAACATTGGTGTTCAGACAAAATTGCATTCACTAGCTGTGACCCTGAGCCCTGCTGATATATTGTGTGGTGTTAGCCTCCATTGTTATGGTTGGCGTGCAGAAGAATAATGCAGTATGAATAGGGAAGGAAGCAAGTACTATAGGCTCGTGATGTCAGTTTGTTAGGCCTGGGATTGCCCAACACGTGATCAGATTGCTGAAGACTTCTTCCTCCAGACAACTATTAGCTTTTATTTTTTGCATGATTTACACAGCAATGAAATAAGGAAACAGACTCTTCGGAATAGATATACAATGTGTTGAGTGCACTGATGAAGTTTAGCTTTAATCTAATCATCTTGTATTAAAGTTTAAAACATAAAAAATTCTAAAGTTTAAAACTTGACATTTTGTTTTTGGTCTAAAATTGCATCAAGGTTGTGACATGGAAATTAGGGGTCATAATAGTTATTTTTTTTATTGATGGAGTTTAAACCCATCTATCAAAATGAAAATAGCAAAGTATTTGTGATGCACATTAAAAGGTTTTTGGGTGTTCTCCACATTAGACTAATGGTTTCTCTGTGAGGTAATATTTTTCCAGTGTGTGATTACCCCCTTCAACTCCAGCAAGCCACTTAAATAAGATTGGGCATATGGAAGGCAAGATACCCCCATGCCCTGTGTTCTTTCTTGCATTGCGTTATAGGATTAATTCATTAAATATAAATGACAGAAGTGACAGAAGTGCTTTTTATGCTTTGGCCCACACAAAGTAAAAGATTTACGATGGATCTTGTTGGATAGATTGATTATTCTCCTTCTCATCACTCTCCTTGTTACTGTTATAATAATCACCAAATAGTATTAGCTTATACCCACTAAAAACCAGGTTTACAGATTCTGGTGTAGATTTTCAACTACAAATTTGTACATAAGTAGCGCTGCAGCTTAAGATCGTTCACATTTTTTCTACAAATTTGTAGTTTATATTAATGAACATCAGTTTTTTTTAAAGGTTTTTGGTAGAAGCTTTGTTGGACAATCACTCAGTTGCTGCGTGTGCTAAATGCTTGATAATAATTACACACTGGAGGATGGACAGCTTAAATGTACCATAACCAGTTTGTACTAGGGGCTCCATATTGCCTTTTTTTTGTTCCAGAAGCCAAAAGGGTTGTCAGCTATGATTATTTCAGCATTGGTATTAAAGCAATCCTCCACCATATTATTATTATTATTATTATTATTATTATTAATAATTGTTTCACATTGAAAGACAGTAGAGGGCCCTGTACATTTCTATATTGTGTTTAAGCTTGACCAGATGTCATAATTTGTATTCACATTGGTATGGTGCCATAATATTTCTCAGCCTCCGCGTGACTTTTATTTCCTGACAGTTGTCTGTGTAGGAGAAGCTACAGGCATGTGTGGTTTGAGATAACAAGTTACTCACAAGGAGTTGCCTACATTTCTGAAAACTTATGTCAGATGGGAAAAAATACACAAGATATGATGTAAACCTAGGATCAAAGCTGGTTGCGAAACTGTTCTGATCCAATTTTCATTTGCTGTGCACCCTTGTGTCTTGGCACAGTGATTAAATACCTTAATTTACAAAGCTGACATACTTAGTGGAATCACTAGCTGTCATATGCTTTTTCACAATCTCTAGTTGTTTTCCCTATAGTTTGATTAAAGGTCTGACTTGATTGAGCCATACTGAACTCACTTCAATAGTAAAACTTTTAGATGGTTTGTGACTCTTCCCCCCCTCATGAATTGTGTAGATGTAGGAGGTCTTACATTGTTGTTCCTTAAGCCGCTAGTGCATATAAAGTGTGGAAAGCTTTATTGGTGGAATATTGGATTGTATACCTGTTCCAAACCTCCACATGTGGTTGCTGGATTCTGAAAGTTGCCAGAAGCATATCCTACACAGATGTTATCATTTTATAATTCCCTACTACCACAGTTATTTTGTGTGCAAAGCATGGTACATGATGGGATTTACCCAGCTGATCCAGACCTGAACTTATGCCCAATAGTGTAGTGCAATGTGATTTTGGATGGCACATGCTCAAAAGAGAAGCACGCGCCATTGTGTGTAATCCAGATCTTAACACAAGTCACTTAGGACTGCTTCCATTTTTTAGAATATTTTGTGGGAGGCAGAGGTACGTAGTCAGTATTCAGTGAGGGCGTGCTCACACAATTGCATTGGTTCCAGGCAGAAACGCAGACGTGCATGTGCATAGATTAAAGTAAAACAGTTGCACCAGTCACAGGTAACGTCTAATTCCAGGTAACATCTATGTCCAGACCATTCCGCTAGCATTTAACATTTCAAATGTAATACAAGAAGTATGGAAACGATAATATTGAACTAAATATTTTTCATTTTAATTCAAATCATTTTATTCTTGACTGCATTGCTGTGAATGAATCGCTCACACAAAATATAATGGACATTTGCTCTACACATTAGTGAAGAACCCTGAACTTGCATTTGGATCGTTTGGGGAATTAGAATGCATCTGACCACAATTGTGTTCATACGCAGGCTGCCGTGCTTGTCTAGACATCCAGGGATTCATTTGTTCGCACCTTGGGATCCCCTATAGGCTGCTGATTTTTACAGCAATTTTACAGATTGGTGTATTCTATTCAGGTCTGGATATATTCCATGATATTCAGTCTTGACTGGTTCATATTCATGCCTATTAACTTTGTATATTGTACAGTGCTGATTCAGTCAAATTACAGAAAGCTCTAGGACAGGGGTTCTCAACCGTGGTACTAGTGCCACTGGTGGTACTTGGACTATTGTCAGGTGGTACTCAGGGCAACTGGTCAAGGTTGTAAGGAGGCATGATGACAAATGGCCAAGGACATAATTAAAACCCTGAAAATATATGTATAGGCCATGGGTATGTGTCTACATGATATGCAAAGGGATACGTTACAGGATTCCATAGTTGTTAAGTGGTACTTGATATGATTCCTAACTGGTACTCTCCAAAAGAGGGTTGAGAACCATTGCTCCAGGAAATTCTGTAAGCAGTTTTTAAATGGAAATGAAAAGATATAATCTACTAGAACAATTGATTGCTTGTGTGATGATCTGCAGTTCCAAACTGTGCCAAGCAGGAATATTAATAAGTATTATTGTGGGCTAGAAGCCATTAAATTATTTTTCTGGCTTTCGCACAAATAAGACATATAGGGACTGATCTAGAATGTAAAAAATAGCTTTATAGCCCTGTGTATGATATGTAAATAATAGGAGGTAATCCAAATAGGAACATCATGGCAATTCTGGATCAGAACATGATCCAAAGACAAGTACAAGGCATTTCACTGTTATGCAAAATTTAAATGTATTAATCTATAGCACTAGTATAATAACTGGGGTCTGGAATCAGAACATATCCCTGGGCCCAAAATCAATCAATAGAATCAATTTGTACCATAAGCTCTTTATTATAAATGCTGAAAGCTCTTTAATTTAACCTATACCTTGAAATCTGCTAACATGTGTATCGAACATTTGTAATGACAACATCATGCAATTAAAAAGGAAGGTCCCAAATAAGTTAAATGTTTTTATTTGAAGACATACATAGCAGTTTTATTGGCTTAAATTACAAAACAACACCCGCAAATCTGCCAACATCTGAAGACTATTTTCAAGATATCTGTGACTAGCCTACTAATATACTGTAGAGATATTGCAGCCTGTAGATATAGACATAATGGGCCGTATTCAGATATCTGAAATTTGCGGGAAGTTCTGTGCGTATTCTTACGATCCGATGAACGGCGCATGCGTAGTAACTAAATTTACGCAATCTACGTTGATTTGACGTACGGAAGTCCATTAGGCACGGACTTGTGAATCGCACGTGGGAAGACCCGTACAGAGGGGCGTGTTTATAATCCATCCGGAGAAAGATCTGCGTAAGTGGTTGGGGTGAGGCATTTAAATGACCATTTGAGGGTGCGGTTAGTTAGATACGCACGTACGGAGGCAATATACGCACGGAAATGCACACTTAAAGATAAGGGTGGTCGAGGCACTCGTAAGTCACTGTCAACCCGTCCATGTGAGGGGAGTGTCTTGGGTGTTGCCTTGCAACAACTGTGCGTATAAATGCGAACCTTTCGATGACGGATCTCTAAATACGGCCCAATTTTTCTCTAACATCTTATAATCTATAGAACAGAGAAAAAAATTTGGACAAACGTACATGATTTTGTTACAATTCCACTGATTCTGAAAACATCATCTGTAGCAATTTTGACATACACACCTTATAGGGAAAAGCAGATGCTGAGAAAATAATTAAACAACTTAAACAAGGAAGTGGTGTTGGCAACAGTTTAATATTAAAAAGACCAACCTTTCTATGAATACATGTTTTAATAGTGACATGTGACAACTGCTCTGAGGTAAACACAAATTAAATTCTTCACAATAGTTTCCCTTTAACTTTCAAAGAAGCTACAGAACAGGGAATCTTTACAATAGGATAAACAATGAACAGTTACTTCTGAAAGCCAATGGATTGGAAAGTAAAAAGGTGGCCTCCTAGAAAATGATGATCTGAGGATTTTTTTTAATGCTTCAGCCTGAGGGGTGCATGTTAAATAAAACCAAGCGGATTACAGGCTCCAGGCTCCTGGCTCCGTGGTCTCTCCCTCTGTCTGATGAAGCTGCTGTCTTTGGTCCTGAAAGTGTTTGAAGTTTGTGCATCTATAATGAGAAGATTCCAGAGTGACAGAGAGTTCATATTGTAAGCCCACTAGCCAAATACTAATTAAATAGGATGTATTAAATGTGTTTATGTCTGTCCTACTGCAGCAGGTGCAGGCTGAAACGCTGAGGAATAAAAATCATCCCTCAAAACTTTGAGCGAGACATAATGCTTACTTGTGATAATTATGTCACTGAGTATGCCTCATTATAAGAGTCAGATTAAAGTTTGTGGGGGGGACCCAGACAACTAAACTGTGGGGGACCTTTTGCATATTAACAAACAGTACATACAGATAAATATACATATCTATTAAACAAGTAAACAAGATCTGACCTCCATTAAATATTACACCTGGATCTATCCCAAATTAAATATCAGTTCCCCCAGTTTTAAACCCTAATAAAAACCTGACCCCTGATTAAACAGCAGACCCCATATCTGAATAGAGAAGCTATTAAAAACTATACCCTTGATATATACATATATAATACAAACTTTCCAGCCCCTCTATGCCTACAGACATTCTTTCCTGCCTCTGTATGCCTCCAGTAATAATTTTTTGCCAGCCAGTGTGCCCCTTGTATGTGTGTCCAGCCATCCACTTCTGCCCCTTGTATGTGTGTCCAGCCATCCACTTCTGCCACTTGTGTGTGTCCAGACATCCATTTTTTCCCCTTTTATGTGTTCCCAGCCATCCACTTCTGCCCCTTGTGTGTGTGTCCAGCCATCCACTACTTCCCCTTGTATGTGTGTCCAGCCATTCACTTCTGCCCCCTGTATGTGTGTCCAGATATCTACTTCTGACCCTTGAACAGAACATGCAATTACTATCTGGACTGGTACCACCAGTTGAAGTTTCTTTGTCACAGGCAATGGCCAAGGAATAATTCCCTAATTGATAAAAAGCTAGAGAGGATTTGAATAGTGTTTTTCTGCCTTCTTTGCTAAAATTGATTATAATACCCCTGGAAATTGCATCACTGGAACAGCACTCCAGTTACACAGAACATCACACTCAGGTTAAGCAGTCCACCATAGACTCTTAAGACAGAACGATTCAAACATTACAAGAGAAAAAAGATTTGTGGCCATCCTGGAGGCAATCAAAGGGGATATGTACATACAGTTCATGATTGTAATATTGTTTTTATGTTTGATATTGGTTTGGCTGCAAGCCCCATGTGTGTGGGTCTGTGCATCCCAGTTCTGTTGTGCACTACAAATGTTTAGAAACTTATGATACACAAACTGTTCCTGTTTTATTGATACAATAACTTTCATGAAAAGCTGTAGTGCTCAGTTTTTATGGCTTCTGCACTAGGGGCAAATAACATTTGAGCTGTTGGTGGTGAGCTCCAGAGCGCTATGTAGCCCTGACTGACTGTTCCTTCGCTCTGAATCACGCTGCATATCTTTGTGGACCTGGCTGAGATGAGGGAGGGTCATCATACCACTCGGAACGGGAGAAGCGCAGACCGTGAGGTCACTAGGGGAATTTAATAGGGTGAACTCTCTGCATATGAGATTAGAAGTCCGTTTGGAGAACTACTGGGACAAACATTTGTTTATTATAAGCACTGGGCTAAATCCTGACCTCCGCAAGCTTTACGTGTGTGCAGGGTGTGTAATTACGCATCGTAGAGGGGAGTTTACTTTGCTGTTTATAAATGCATTGCTAGGTACTCTTAGCTGCTGGCAATGTATTTATAAATACCTCTCATCCTTTGTACATGGATCCAAATTAATCACTAACCCACCACACCAAAAAAAAATGGATTACTGGATTCACCCCGATAGAGCCTATCAGATAATCTGATGTGACTTTATTCCTCTATCACAATGCATCATTTCACAAATATTTCTCTACAGAGTACGAGAACAGGTTTGTCACACTAAGAAAGTTAAGAATATCATAAAACAGGGAAGTCACTTGCTGCATGTTAAGGACCTTTTTCAAACTTAAGAAGCTGCAGAGCATGTGAAGTAGGTCATTTACGCAAACTACGTACCACTTAGGTACTTAGATCGAGTACATGTGATCTTTAAAGATAGCACTTAGATATGAAAGAAGGAAGGAAGAGGTGTGCCACGGCAGCCTCTGTCATTTTTTAAGAAAAGTGGGTGGGGGGAGGGATTGAAATTAGTCGGGGAGGGCGTGGGGAAGGGATCACCGTTTGTATTTTCCTTCTTAACAAGGATAATATGAAGAGTTACTTAAGAATGCCCTATGGCACTCTTCAGTGCCATAAGGTTCCTAAACACGGGGACGGCTTGGGGGGCAGATCAGATGAGTTAGGTGGGTATACCGCCGCACCTACCTCACTCTGATCTGTGAATACCGTCCTAAGAGCCTGATTCTGAACTGAGAGCAAAGCAAAAGAAAATAACAGGAGGGGCACATGTTAGGGATAGGAGAAGACATTGGGGTAGATCCAGAACTCAGTTTGCAATCCATTTACTACTTGTGTACCTTCTATACACTCCCCCAGGCACTCCCCCTGCATGTACCTTCTATACACTCCCCCAGGCACTCCCCCTGCATGCATGTACCTTCTATACACTCCCCTAGGCACTCCCCCTGCATGTACGTTCTTTGGCCGCTTTACGCTTTCTAAACCCTACCTTAACTTTTGTCAGCGTAATCGCTCATGTCCGCACACGTACGTATAGGCAACGCGTAGTTACGCCGCTAAGCACACCCATACTATATGATTTAAATGCAAACCCCCCTCCTACATTGCGTACTTTAAGCGTACTTTCGGCTAACATAAAATTGGCACACCCTCTCGAACGCTACGTGAAAGGCACTTACGCTCAGAGTTACGTTACGTAGCGTATCATCTGTCGTGCCCCTTTTTACGTTTCCGCCAAGCGTAAATACGCACGGAAACGTTGTTCTGAATCTTCCCCCTTGTCTTTGCTGCTGGTTGCTGTCAGTTCTCACTTTCAAATTGCTGTATGTATTAACCTATAGTTTGTTAGATTGAAATGTCAAAAAAATAATTAAAAAGCACTTGAAAAATAGCGATGTAAGCATATTATTTATGTCTTCTCATGTGTTACTTCTGACACACGAGAAGACATAAATAATATACTGTTTGAGCCAGAGGCGACCCTATGTTTTGTAGAGCCTTAGGACAAAAACTTAGAATGGGTCACATTGAATATGTCATCACTGGTTTTTTTGTTTGATTTTCTCTATCATACAGATCTTACATCATACATATCAATACATACACCAAATGGTATTTTAAAGAAAATGTATAATAATTTTCTTAAATTACCAGCAAAAATATTAATATCATTTTTTATTACTATTGAATTCAATAAACATCTCAAATACGGTCTTTAAGAAAATCAAATGAACATAAAAAATATAAAATGTGATAACATGCTATATGTAGTTCGTTGAATATCTGTTATCAATGGGTTGGTTTTTTTTAAAGAGAAACGTAGTAATGGCACTTTGGGGATGGATCGCCGCTGCAAATGGCCCTTTTTCGAAAGGGCTGTTCTCTCCCAGCCAGGTCCAAACTGACTGGGAAACCGATTGCTTTTGCCATGCAGAGGCAAAGCAATCGGTCCTCTCAGGAACGAAGACTACGTGTCGAATGCTAAATTTAACCACAACCCTTACCCTGATCCTTAGCCTAACCCTCCCCTTCCATTACCCTAACTTTAACCCTCCCCACCCCTTCCATTACCAT
>WWET01000359.1:652742-684482 GCA_011038615.1 Limnodynastes dumerilii
CTACAGCTTAAAGCTAAAACTCACCAGAGAGTGTTACTCACCTCTCCGGTCAGTCAGTCGGTGCGACGGGTTCTAAAATTTACGCCGGACAAAAAATTATCTATGGGCGAAATTTACTAAGCTGTAAAAGCAAAAGTGGAGATGTTGCCCATGGCAACCAATCAGATTCTAGCTTTCACTATCCTATTACATACTAGAATATGTTTGCTAGAATCTGATTGGTTGCTATGGGCAACATCTCCACTTTTCCAAACCAGCATCTTAGTAAATCTGGCCATAAGAGTGTTAATAAAATAAGATTATTTTTTGTGGCACACAGAAGATTATGAAGATTATTTACACTTTAGAAGATTATGAACACCTTTTTTTCTGCCAGAGTGTAATGCTGTAAATATAGAAAAGCGTTAGTCCACAAATTAAGTATTTCACAATATTTACATGCGGCCAACCATTGATATAAGCATGTTGCATATATTTTGGCTAGTAGAGCAAGTGGTGGGGTGTTTTACTCCAATAATACATCACCATCACTGATCTCATTTATAGCTTTAATGGGTTTGTCTTGATATACCCCAATAAATATAACAATACTCTATTTGGTCTGCAATACTCAACCATCAGTCTGTTCTCTAAAATTGTTTAGTAACAAGTGGCAAGTAATTATGTCGGGTAGATGGGTTGAATTGGGTGAAGCCATAATGTGATCTACAGGTACTGTGTGTCCTATTGTCAAATATAACTCTAAAGTAAATGTTATGTCTTACAAGTTAGTAGTAATGTAATAGAAAAAAAATTAATTTTAATAAAACAACTGTTCAAGTGAAACTTGTTTTTCAAGAAATTTGCTGTGGTAAGTAGTCACACCTCCATCCCTCATCTAGGAAGAGCCACAGGGGACAGAGATTTATTTAACATGTGCGTGAGAGAAAAACACATCTCTGGGATGTATAGTGAAATGGGACTCTCCCTGCAGCTATTTATAAGTATTAAAAGTATGTTAAGCTCAAAAAGAGACTAAACCGCTTGCTTTGATATAAGAGCGGTATTCAAATTAAGAATGGCTGCTTTTTAGCAGACAATAAGGGAAGGGACTTTCCTGTTTATTAATTATATAACTATCCTGCATAGTTAAATCGTATCATATAATCACCACTGGACCACACACTGGCACTTTGCCTCTGCACACTGAATTGAATGCCCCCCCATATTATTATAGTTGGTTAATTTTATCTTGCACCCACACATTTCTCCTCTTTCATCCTTTTAGCCCCCCTCATCAGCCCAGGTTCCAAACTACTATTTTCAGCTACTGTCCCCCCTGTTCTATCTAGCCCCTCTCCTGCCCCTTTTCTCTCCAGTCTCTTGTTCCCCCTGTTCCCTTCAGACCATCACCACCTCTTCTATCTAGCACTCTTTACACACTGTTCTGTCCAGCCCCTCTTCCACCTGTTCTTGCTACCCGTTAGCTCCAGATTCAGCCCTGGTTTTCTCCAGTTCCTTATCCCTACAGTTTTCAAGAGACACTTCCCCCAATGTTGCCTCCAGTCTCTCTTTTGCCCCTTCCTCTGCTTTCAGTTCACATTTTCAGCCTCTTTTCAGTAACTATACCACCTCCATTCTATCTCCATAAATGTAATTAATTTTTATACTATTGAGTTGCCGCAGATGGGCTTCTCCTTCACTTTTTGGGCCTCCCAATTTTTTACACCCTTTTTTGACACAGACAGATACATTTTTGTTATCATCTCTTTAAGTTATAAGTTTAGAAATATTGAACAGGAAAAAGTACAAATTTCATTCATTAATAAATTAAAGTGTACCTTTCAACATTACCTGCTACAGTAATAAAATGTGAATTTATTTAAGATGAAGGTTACAGTTATAACTCACAAAAAACACTCCCTATAATCCCCTTGATAGTCTGCTCTTTTTCTGTTATTTGATTTGCTCTTGTGATTGCCCTGTCTTGTCTCATTACCTCTGGCCTCCTTATTCCCTGCCTTGTTCATTAGTTCAGCTCCCACAGGGTCCCTGTATGTTCACTGACCTGCCTCTGTCTTGTCTGCTGTTGACTATGTCCATCTGCTTCCTGATATCTGGTTCTGGATCCTTGGCCCTGTCCAGTTTTTCAGTCCTTGACCTCATTGTACCTACTCAGTCCCTGCCCTGTTGCAAGGTCTGACTCCCAAACCATCCTTGCTACTCTAAAAGTTGCCACCAGGGGCCGTGACCTGCTGGGGCCTGCTACACAAGCCTACCCTTACCATCAGGAGCTCTATCAAAGACCAGGCCCCATTTAGACTCGAGATTCTGGTGTGCAAAACTACAACACTAAAACATCTAATAAACTGTAAAAAAAAAAAAAAAAAAAGTCCAGGAAAAATGATTACTAAATGAAATTTAAATTATCAATATAATTTTATAATTGTATAATTGTTAATGCAATAAAGCTGTAGTTTTATCATTTTAAGTAGCATTTTTAAAAGGTAATTAAACATTATTTTTTACCTACAAAGAAGAATGTCCATAATAACAGGTGACATGTTGGATTTGACCACCCACTTCCTGTAGTATATTGCACTCCACATACCCAGAGGACATAATGGTCTAAAACTACAGATGATTAATACCTGAGATGACAACCTGCTGTCACTGAAGGATTACATTAACCAATTTTGTTTTATGAAATGTTCCCCAGCGTTAACTACGTGAGTTTTTACAATTGTTATGAGATTTCCTGACTCTTTGTACAATAATATTTGTGGTTTGGTTTCTCTTCATGTCTTTGCATATTGTTATGTTTGTTTCTATTGTGAAGGGATGTTGAAATAAAAATACTTATATGAGAGGATAAAAAGTGACTCTACTGGAGAAGTTTAGGTGTGAATATTTCTTGCACAAGTTCATAAGTTTCATGCTACATATTTCCCAAGCCTGTAAATCCTCAAAATGACAATGCTTTTGTTACAGCAACAGTCGAAGACCGGAGATTTGGATGAGATGATTGACAAGGTGCAGAACATCATTTACAGTCTCCATAGCAACCATTAGAAACAGTTTCTTGGCCCGAAAGCACGAAACTCCTGGCTATGGTTTCAGTAGACATACAGTCTAGTAACCAGCATTACTGAACCAAGGCAGACACCACTTATGTTATTATATGCAGGATATAAGTGCAACATATGAACTGAAACATACAGGTTTATTTTCATATAGCCCTGTATCAGACATAACATTATATTTTCTTATGCTGCAAAACCAAATTGGAATTTAGGTAATATTATAAAATAGGTTATCAAATGTTTGTTGCAAATCAGTTGTGACAACTGAGGAACTGAGATAATGCATTAACTACTGAAACAATCGGAAAAAACTTTATTATATTTTTGTAAATATTATTTTAGACATATCCATTAATTTTGGTATGTGCAGAGTGGGATATATTTACTGATAAACTTAATACATTTATTGTGAAAACATGAACAAGTTGTTTTCACTGTGTTGTATTTACTGTGTTTTCTCTGTAATATCTTTTACTACACTATATGTTTTTAAACTAGGAGCTAATTTACCTCAGGATGCACCCATTAAAGCCTCCAAAATTGCTGATGTAGAACAAGACTCCCAATCAGAATACACAAAATGAAAGTTGCTTAAATCAGTTTATAGGTAAATGCAGACAGGTGCATGAGAGGCAGAGGTAATCTGCTAGCCACAGAAACAAAGGAAAGGAAATGCCCCAGCAACACTGCCATTACCCAGTAACAGACTATACAATTCTATGTGTAAGATAAAATGCCTTCTGCTCATGGTAGTCCTAATTCTATCAACAAGAGTTCCAATGTTAGGTCATATATATATATTATTAGCAAGCCAATTCTACTATTTTTACTTGTGTTCCTTTCGTTATATGCCGGGGTTCTTTCTTTGTTGTTGTATTTTACATTTTTCTTTCGTTTTTACTTAGTGACTGCCTAGCAATCAGAATACAAAACAAAATGCATGGCTAGATATTCGTGATCCTCCACACTAAATACTTTATTATTCCTCTTCTTAATACAATGTAAATATATAACCGAACAGTCTACACAGAATTTGCAGTGTATTCATGGATAGATACATAGGGCCTGAGGCAGAGCTACGCTGTGCCATACTACGTAAGTACCGCCAGCGTAGCTCATAAGCACTCCCCCCGACACTGCCCGTGTCCCGGCGTACTTACCCACTGTTACGCCGGCTGAAGGCTACCTTAACTTTAGCCGGCGTAATAGTGGGTAATTACGCCGGGAAACAAATCATAACCCCCTAACCCAGCCCTCCCCTCCTAATTTTCCTCCCTCCCTCCCCTTGCCTACCTTCCGTAACTACAGCGTAGTTATGGTGCTGCACGCCCCTTCGTCCGTAACTACGCTGTAGTTACGGACACCCGCGATCCAGTACACCCTGAATAATCGATTACGCAGGGCAACATCTGCCCGGCGCTTGCGCACACAGCAAAAATGCCATTCTTACACATACGGCTGCCGTAAAAACAACAGTGGCCGTAGGTCTGGATCGGCCCCATATACTGTATTGAGATGAAGCACAATCAATCTTAAATACACATAGCAGCATTGTTATCACACAGAGAAAAAACTACAAAAGGTAAAGAACTGTAATAATAGTGTTATTTTTAATATGTAACTATAGAAACTTTTTTTATCATATAGAAATATGTTGTGCATTCTATGTACTTCAAGTACTGAAATGTTTGTTTCTATATGTGTCCATCATGCTCTTTATCTCAGCCACTTAAACTCATACTTGCCGACTCTCCCGGAATGTCCGGGAGACTCCCGGAATCCGGGGAGACCTTCCAGACTCCCGGGAGAGCAACCCATTCTCCCACAAACAAGATTTGAAAAAAAAAACCATTGCGCATACGCGGGATGCGGGAGGACGCGACAGAGCACGTGACGATAGGACGTGCCTTCTAGAAGACGCCGGCCATTGCGGAGCTAGGTGGGTAAGTCAGAGTGAAGAGGATTCAGAAGACCGCTGCGGAGGAGGAAGGAAAGAGGGAGAAAAAGGTAAGTATAAAGTAGAGTGGCTGAAGAAATATGCTGGGAATGGGGGCTGGAAAAATATGCTGGGGAATACTGAGTGGGGCTGACACAATATTCTGGGGAAAACTGAGTGGGGCTGACACAATATGCTGGGGAATACTGAGGAGGGGCTGACGCAATATGCTGGGGAATACTGAGGAGGGGCTGACACAATATGCTGGGGAATATTGAGGGGCTACCACAATATGCTGGGGAATACTGAGCTGGGCTGACACATTATGCTGGGGAATACCGAGTGGGACTGACACAATATTCTGGCGAATACTGAGGGGCTGACACAATATTCTGGGGAATACTGAGGGGCTGACATAATATGCTGGGGAATACTGAGTGGGACTGACACAATATTCTGGCGAATACTGAGGGGCTGACACAATATTCTGGGGAATACTGAGGGGCTGACATAATATGCTGGGGAATACTGAGTGGGGCTGACACAACATTCTGGGGAATACTGAGTGGGGTAGACACAATATGCTGGGAAATACTGAGTGGGGCTGACACAATATGCTGGGGAATACTGAGTGGGGCTGACACAATATGCTGGGGAATACTGAGGGGGGGCTGGAAAAATATGCTGGGGAATACTAAGGGGGGCTGGAGAAACATGATGGGTGATACTGAGGGGAGCTGAAGGCACATGATGGGTGATACTGAGGGGGGCTAGAGGCACATGATGGGGAATACTGAGGGGGGCTGGATACGTTGCAAGACACCCATACGCAAACCCTGGCGATGCAGGGACCGCCCCCGGCGACGCAGGAACCACCCCTATGCTTCTTACTTTTCTCCCTGAAATGATATTTTCAAAAGTAGGCAACCATGCTTTAACTAGATATTCATGTATAAAAGTATATACCAATTTATATGGAATTTGTTGATAGCAAGTCTGTGCGAAACTGATCCTCTATCTTGATCTTAAAACCAGTGGACCCAATACACATAACACAGTGAGTGCACATTTAAAACATGCAAACGGATAAATACAGGCAAATAAGCTGAGAAGTGTAATGCAGCAGCTTATATAAGTAGCTATTTAAAAAAAAAAAATGTATTATTGATTTCTATGCGTTTGTTGTTTGATTCTAAAAAGTACATTATTATAAAAAAAATAAACCCCTAAAATCTGAAATATGTATTAAAATGATGGCAAGTGCACTGCTATTGGCTAAAAATGTTTAAACAAACAAAACTGCAAAGTAGTATATGCTTGTATAATGCAATGTGCTTTTCAAAAATGTTTTATTCTCTAATTAAACTGTTTGTCTGCTGTGTGCCAGGCCTGCAAAGCTGTGTATTTCATTTTGTGTTTTATCGCAGAAAACTTTTTTTCAGTCAGGCAGTTACACTAGTCCTAGGACATTTTGAGGAAGGGTAAGGGCCAGATCCAGAGCCACGCTATTACTCTTCTATGCACTCCCCTCAGCACACCTCTCTCATGTACGTATCTTAGGCATTTCCATACCCTACCTTAACTTTACGCTGCATAACCACTATTGGACGTACTTCCCACATGTAGCTACGCTGCTAAGCACGCCCATACTGTACGATTTAAATGCCACACCCCACCTTCGAAACGTAAATGCTACTGATACGTGACTGCCTCTTACGCTATGCCTTAAGTGGCGTAACATCTGCCGTGCGCATGCGCTGTAAGTACTAATGTGTGAATTTACACTAGCGGCTAGCGTAAATTCACTTGCGGACGTTGTTCTGGATCATTATCATTAAAATATAGCGTAACAGCCTTCTACTGTCGGTCAGTGAACAGATGCAAACACAGGCAGATTTTTATATTTTTAGCTTTCCCCTGTGCAACACATAAAAAATAATTACAACTGCAGCTCATTGACATTCAGTTAACTTAATTGCTTTAAAAAAGAGAGTGTGGGCCTGATCCAGATTCAGCAAGAAACTTCTGATTTATAACACCTCATGCAGGATAGCAGTGCACTACCCCTGCTCTCCTACGTGTGGATAGAGACCTTTACCGTATAATTTAAAGGCCAAAAGCCTACCACCATGCGTACTTCGTCTGTATAGTGGGTAGCTAAAGAAGAAAACTGCGCATGGACAATGCCTCTCCCTGCCCTCCCTGGCTAATCTACATCCTAATCTACATACTTCCCCTTCCCCCTTCTAGCTAAACACCCCTCGATGCAGCAATAGGCCGCCTCTTTCTAACTAAACTACTCCGTGCAGTCTTTAAAGATCTACATACCTAACTGGTGTGTAACTTGCGTAAATGACCTACAACACATGTGTAGTTGGTCATTTCATAAATCTATGCACCTAAGAAGCCGGAGCTTCTTAGGTGTGAGTACGGCCCATAGTTATTAGAGATGATAGTCACTGATCTTACGGTAATCCATGTAAGTGTGTACACATGAATCTCGCATGTGTTATGTAATGTGTATTTAATTTAACTCCTCTTCCTAGTGATGCAAATTTTACACAAATTATGATCAAAAAAATGTTATTATTCTAACATAAATTGCAAACATTATATATGTGCCATCATGCATTAAATATTATGAACTATCTATAAATCTTTCAACATTTGCTACATAATTTCCAAATAGTTTTGAGAAAGAAAGGTTCTTACCCCCATAAGTAGAAGTAAAGTAAATATAAATAAATAACACACTGAAACTAAATTGTGTTGGAAACTAAACTTCATATGACAGGTGAATAGTTTACAAAAGCTATGTTGTGCCCAGTGTGGTATTGTTATCACACCTTTGCACAGGAGCACTCTGATCTTAGTGTGTGTGTGTTGGAAGTGTGTGATTTCCCAGCTGTTTATCTTAGCTTCCCTCTTCGCATGCAAGGAGCTGTGAATGACAGAAAGCTGCTTTACAGGGTGTAGCACACTCATGTTTCCCTAAACCTTGCTCCACCCTTTTTTCTGGTTGCAGATTTTGTGATATCCACACACTCGCACGCTATGCCTGTCACACACACACCAACACACACATGCAGCTGAACACAGACCTGCAGAGGTGTTGGAGGTCACACGCGTGCTACATAGGAGTATTCACAGCACGCTATGGGTGTGAAGTAATCAGTTCACAATTTTAACTCTTTTATGCATGTCATTGTCTCATGTGAAGACACAGAGCTTAAGCCTAGAACAGTAAATAGTAGGTAATCTGTGTCTATAAAGAGGATATATAATTACAAGTTCCATCAAGCCCTGTCAGTATGACATGAATGCCAGCCTCTACTGTATAGGAGTCAAGTCTGTGGGTGAGCTGCAACAGTGCCAATATGTTAAAGAAAACTAACCATGAATATGGAATATGTGGGTGGATTATGAGCACAAATGTGTATTATAAGAAGATAGCCTGCGCTTTAAAGAGCTGCAAGATTTTATGGGAAGTGGGGATCTACCACCCCAGTGGAAAAGTATACAGAAAATTAATTATTCCAAAAATCTAGCATTCTGTTCTTGCTATTATTATGTGAGATAAATAGATGTTGATTCTTCATTGAACTTTCCCAAAAAAGAGAATAAAAAACAACATTTAGTGCAATATGTTCATAAGAAAATTATTTATTACACATAAAGCACATAAAAACCATACGTAAACAATAAGCCACTCCAAAGGTAACCCTCCCCACATACTAGACTTTTTAGATGGTGGGGCTGATTCAGAGTTACACATCCACCTTTTTTTAGGTGGAAGTGTACAGTTCGGCTAAACCATTTTTCAAAGTAAGGGGTGTTAATTAATTTTAAAAAATTTGCATGCATGGAAAATTCTTTACTTTTACACATAGAACTAAAATATTGCATAGGTTTATGATTATTCTATAAAAGAGAGTTGAGCTAAGAAACTTTACCTCCTAATTTTAATTTTGGTTTTACAATATAAATCTGCCTCCCCTTGCAATTCAACATGGTATTGCTCAGGTCTACACTGCCACCTAAAAAAAGGTGGATGTGTAACTCTGAATCAGGCCCGGTGTGCACAATAGAGTTTTTCTCAAAGGGTTCCGTGGACCAGGTGTTCGTGATCCTAATAGATGGTACTTCTGAGATGGACAGTAGTACCGAAGTCCGATATTGAAGGGATCACTGCACACAGCATACATACCCACCAGAGATTAGGAGAGCACCCAAATCTTCTTAAAAAGTTCCTGTTCGGGACTTCCGGCGGGCGGCGCACAGAGATGGCCGCGTTTTAGTCCAGCTCCCGACGCTGACCGAGGTTAGCCACATGGATTGACTGCTTGTTGTCAGCAACCTTGGAGTTTGGATCGGGACAGGTTGGAGCAGAAGAGAGCAAACCTGGTGCCGGTTTTCAGCCTCGGGAAGCCGTCGTTTGACCCCGGAGTCCGCCCTGTATGTGGACCGCCAGGCAGACGAGGAGCCCATTTCGTCTTTGATGTGCCGTTGCGGTGGATCGTCTGGCGGCGGGGACTGAGACGGATGCAGTGAGTGCGGGGGAGAGGCAGAGGGTCCGGCGGTCCTACACCATTCCAGTGGCGATTAACCCCAGGCTTGGAAAAGGCGCGAAACGGCGGCCATTGTGGGAGTGCGTGTCTCGTCGTTGGAGAGGCGCTGCTCCTTTGTGCCCGGCCTCCTAACTATTGCCTGTCTTGGTGAAGATATCCGTCCAGCTATTAACGGAGGTACAGCACTATTGTTTTAAACAGAGTCCTGCCACGACACCGAATGGCACATTGTCGGTGGTGTATAGGTGCGTCTCCCTGTAGTTGTGGCCTGGAGCCTTGCTACGCGGGGTGCAATCGATAGGGAGACCTGATCCCAGATCCCATAATCGGTGTAACAGGTGGTAGCACCTTCCCTGTCCAAGCGAAGTTCACCTGCAACTCTGAAGCTTGCTCTACACGGGGAGATCAGTGTGATTGGTGTGGCCTGTGCTCCTGGTTGCCTGGATGACACCCTGCATTTGATTTGTTTGCGGGTGACCCTTGTTGGAAGTGGGAGATTTGTGTAAATACACCATAACAGGGCCAGGTGTACCCACATATTGACATAGCCTCAGCCAAGGATAGGAGAGGAAAGAGCACCGACCTTCAGGTCAACCCCCTGTCAGAATTACCTTAGAACTCATAACTTGATCAGGTACAGAGAGGCTGATAAGGGGTTCAGGCCCAGCTGATGACATTTCTGGAGACACCTTACTGTCAAGCTGTGCATACCTGGGCATTGTTGTCCTTCCTCACTATAAGTCCTGTCACAAGTGTTCTGCGGGGGACTTAACCCAGCGTGAAGTGGACAGGGGAACATCCCCATCACTTACAGGGAATACTGCGGGACTGTGTAACTGTACTCTCATTACCTAACATAGTCTTCCACCGAAGGCTTTCAGAGGGCATCTGACCCCTGGGAACTGTACAAATTTTCCTGATACCCTGCAGGCATCTGGCTGCATCTTGGTGAAAAGTTACTGTCCTTGAGATATATGACAGTTGATTAAAGTGATTGTGCACGGAAACTTTCATCGTTATTGGTCAGCTGAGAAAGGACCGCAGCTGGAGGTGAAGAGTGGCACTAATTGTGATAAGTTGTTGGGGTGGCAATTTTAGAGTGCATTATAAGGTCTGGTAATAGCTTCTATATTTAGCAAACAAATAGAGAACTCTATGTGAATATCTAAATTTGTACTCTACCTTATTTGTGCTTTTCCTTATATAGTAGTGATCGACTGATTTCCTGACTGTAAAACGTATCAGCAGTATAATTTGACAGACCTTTGTTTATACCTGCAGTTGTATGAGAAATTTTTTTAGAATGTAATGCTTAAATAATGCAGGCTGCTCACCCCTGACTCTTACCTGCGGTTTGAAGGATATAGGTCAAGGTGTTAGATACAATTGTTGTTAGAACGCAGCACTATCATTATTTATGCCCACGCAGTGCTGTGGGGTGTGATATGGATAAATTTATAGATAAATCTGCATCGTCTAGAAATTCTAGCTCCACGCCACAGAAAATGGGCAAAGTTAGGAATACGGGAGGTAGGGCGGCTTGCGCGGCTCCTGCATCCCCAGATCGTGAGGAGGAGGGGGATAATTCCCATAGGGGGTCGGGCTCTCTTGCGCCCCCCACTTCTTTTCCATCCACAGCAGAGATAGTGCAAGAAATTACTAAGGCTATTATGCCATTAATAGATAAGCACTTTGAAGATTTACAGGTGAAGTTTGATAGTACGTTAGCTAAGATTGAATCTAATAGTGTAAGACTGACTGAAGTAGAACAGCGTACTAGTGACGCTGAGGATGCTATGCTGGTCATGCAAGAAAAATTAGGGGCCCAGGATACGGTAATTAAATCCATGGCTGAGAAATTAGAAGACTTGGAAAACCGTAACCGCAGAAACAATTTAAGATTTGTGGGGGTCCCTGAGACATACAAAGGTCAGCAATTAATAGATCTCCTGAGCTCAACTATTCCACAGAACCTAAATGACTTCCCCTATACATCGCCATTGGCTATAGAGAGGGCACACAGGTTGGGCCCGGAGGGGCAAGGTGACTGTAACAGACCTAGACCAGTGATTGCCCGATTCTTGGACTTTAGGGATAAAGAGAGACTCTTACTTGCTTATTGTAAACAACAACAACAATTGACAGTCGGAGATCAGAGAGTCCTGGTTTTCCAGGACTTTTCGGCCTCCGTATCACAAAAACGCAAAGCGTTTTCTGAGATCTGCAGTTACTTAGTGGAACACCAGAAACGATTTGCCTTGATCTACCCAGCCAAACTGAGGGTCAGTGAGGGAGGGGAAACCCTTTTCTTCACGGACCCGCAAAAGGCTAATGACCATTTTATGGGGGCCGTTCGCCCTCGCTGATACTGACATATGACATTCCTTAGCAGGATTGCCGCAGGTTAAAATATACCGCTGTCTAAACTAATCCTAATTCAGGGGTTTTGCTTCTTGCAACTGAGTTCTAAACTTGGTAGAGAAATTACGCTGCGCCTCTAAATCATAATGGGGCCCAGTGTTGGTTCAGTAGTTGATGTAGATTGCATAATAAAAAATGACATCGCACTGTACAGTATTTCTAATAAGATGTTTATGTTGATGTTGGATTGTCAATTATGGTTCAGGTTATTACTGTTTAGTAACAGGGGGACACTGCACGGTAGTAGGGGAAGGCTTTGGTGGAAATTGATGCCGAATATCTCATGCTACATCTCCCTTCCCTATGCACCCAGACATGCAGGCTAATATACATCCTCATTTGGATTCACAGGGAAGATTACCAATATTAAAAATTCTTTCCTGGAATGTTGATGGCCTCAACACTCCGGTCAAAAGGAAGAAGGTATTGACACATATAAGGCGGCGGAACCCAGATATTGTGTTCATCCAAGAGACGCACTGGAAGGAGGGAGAAGTGGCATCGTTGAAGGCACCTTGGATAAGCCAATGCATCTCGGCAAACTTTAAAACTAAGACTAGGGGGGTAGCCATGGTGTTCAGCCAAAATTTACAATATAAAATATTGGAACAAGTCTCGGACCCCAATGGTCGCTTTCTGCTTTTGGATGTAGAAATCTGGCAGGTCAAGTATACGTTACTTAATGTGTATGCCCCCAACGACACTCCACATGTCTTTCTGCAATCCCTTTCTGCTATCCTCTCCCAGCGCGCAGTACATAATTTAGTTATAGGAGGAGACTTTAACCTGGTAGATAATCCAGTGTTAGACAGGACAGCTACTTCACAGGCGCAAAACCATAGATACTGGAATACATTGCAGGACTTTAAACAATCCCATGCGGTTAACGATCCCTGGCGAATAACCAACCCTATAGAAAGGTCGTATACATGCTATTCAGCTGCACATGGATCCTTTTCCAGGATTTACTTTTTTCTGATCTCTGATTTAATATTTGCAAATCTCAAGTTAGTGGAAATTGGTGATATTATAATCTCGGACCATGCCCCTATCTCTTTAATACTAGAAGCCCCATCTCACCCTCAAATTAGTGGTCGCTGGAGCTTCCCGAATTATCTTTATAACTCCCCAGAATTCTCAGCTTATCTCACGGCACATTTTACTGATTATTTGGATAATAATCTGGAGCATTGGGACAACCCGGTACTCCTATGGGAGGCTTCCAAAGCGGTAATGCGAGGTCATATAATGTCGTACGTATCTAATAAGCGCAAACAAAATAGGAAACAATATGTCCAACTACAGAAAGAGCTGCAGAATGCATTTAGGGCATATGTTGACTCGCCTTCTGAGAGTAATAAAACCATATATCTGCAAGCAAAACAGATGCTAGAGGGGTTTCTCACCTCTAGTGTTAAGATTCAATTAGACTATGTGCGACATAAATTTTTTAGATGGGGAGATAAAGCAGGTCGCTTGTTATCTTGCATGTCTAAACCATGGAAAAAGCGGTCCTTCATCACAGCTATACGTGACCTTAGCTCTGGTAAAACATTGCTATCCACACAGGAGATCCATGAACAGTTTAGGAGATTCTATGAGCAGTTGTATAACCCGATCCCTCATGATATTACCAAACAAGCGTATTTGTTACAAGAAGCACAAATGCCCAAGCTGACGCAAACTCAGAAGGATATGTTGAGTGCAGACGTAACGGCTGAGGAATTAAATAATGTGATATCTAAATTAAAATTGCATAAAGCTCCGGGACCGGATGGCTATACTAGCGAATATTTTAAATTGTTGCAACCTTCTTTGATTCCTCCGCTGTTAGAGCTGTACCGCACATTTTTCGCTGATAGTCCTACCTACCCATCATTCAATGGAGCCATTACTACTCTGATCCCCAAGCCTAACAAAGACCCCCTTGAGGTCGAGTCTTATCGACCGATCTCACTTTTAAACACGGATTTTAAGATCTTATCAAAACTTTTTGCCAATCGATTACAAGCAATATTACCTGATTTATTAACATCGCATCAGTCAGGTTTTGTTCAAGGTAGACAGGCGGTTAAGGCCATTAGAACGGCGATTGCGGCGGTGACGAAGGCATATCAATCAACGTCGGATGATCATATGTTGCTCAGTCTTGACACGCATAAGGCCTTTGACACTGTCTCTTGGCCTCATCTGTATTCGGTTTTACATGCAAGGGATTTTGATGATTCCTTTGTCAATTCGGTGAAATATTTTTACAATGAGCCTAAAACTACATTATGTATTAATGGGGTGCTAGGTAGGGCAATAAGTATGGGTAGGGGTACCCGACAGGGTTGCCCGATGTCCCCCCTGCTGTTTAACCTGTCCATTGATCCTCTATTCCGCATTCTGGAAAAGTTGGAAACCTTTCAAGGGATAAAAATAGGTAGAGTGGAACTTAAGTTAAGGGCATTTGCGGATGACGTGTTATTATACATATCTAATCCGAAAGATTCGGTGGAGTTAATAATGGACAGGGTGGGGGAGTTTGGGGGAGTGTCGGGCTTTACGGTGAATATGGCTAAATCCGTGGTGATGTTCTTGCGCAAGAACACTCATGTTCCAGGGTGGGGTAGACAGTTGGGTTTCCAGTGGGCAAAAGACCATATCCTATATTTAGGTATCAAACTTCCAAAAATTCCCTCACGACTTTATGACTTGAATTATGGGGCAGCTATAGTGACCATTAAAGAAGAACTGCGGGGGTGGCGACAACTCCCTTTGTCTTTCCTGGGCCGCGTTAGCTTAATAAAAATGGTTACCTTCCCTAGACTTTTGTACATGATACAATCATTACCCCTATTGATTCCTCAGAAGGAAATCAGGAAAATACAGACGTTGTTCAGGAAATTTATATGGCTGGATGGGGCCTCACGTATAAGCATGATAAAATTACAGCAACCAACAACCAATGGGGGACTAAGTTTACCAAATGTAAGAAACTACAACCTGGCCGCATTGTTGAGATATATTCGTGATTGGTTCCATGGTACCTGGTTATATTGTGATGGGGAGGTGGAGCGGGCTTTTCTGGATAAATTAAGTCTTGTAAGTTTTCTACACATGCCAGACCAAGATGTAGATTCTAAAATCAAAAATAACCCTTTATTATGGCACACCAGAAAGGTTTGGCATATTCTACGGGCGAGATATGGTCTAAATGGACACAAGTCATTATTTCTACCATTCTTGGCTAACCCTGCTTTCCAGGGGGGAGACGATTACTTCCCCTTCCATAGGTGGAAACAACGTGGGGTCTCCAATGTAGGTCATCTGGTGGACTATGCTTCCAGAAGACCGCTCACTTTCACCCAAGCTAAAGAGAAATATTACTCATTGAGGCATTATCCAGTGGCTTTTTTACAAGCGCAATACTATGTTGCGCGGACAATTCGCGATATGTCGGAATCTGATTGGAACAATCCACTAGATAGATTATTAACACAATCTCCCCCCAAGAGAGGAGCCATAACAGTACATTATAGACTTCTGAGGGAGGTTTTGGATTATACACAAGTAACGGCAGGCCTACCTAAGTGGATCACACACTTCCCGAATCTCTCAGTGGAGGAGTTAATTAAAGGCCTCTATACGTCATGTCAAATTATTAAATCTTGTCAATATAGAGATATGCTATATAAAGTATACCACTATGCATATTTTTCACCTAAGCGATTATATGTAATGGGCACCAGAGAATCCTCGGCTTGTACTAAGTGTGGTAGATCAGATGCACACATGTATCATTGTCTGTGGGAATGCCCTATGGTGAGGCGATTTTGGTTACAGGTTCGAGGTTTTGTGGAAACACACCTAATTCACAATTTTGCATTCACACCTGAATGGGCGGTGTTTGGTACATTTCCAAATGCAGGGCGTATTCCGAGGGTTATTAGGAAATTATCAATGTTGGTGAGTGCGGCAGCTAAAAAAGCCATTCTCCAATGTTGGATTTCCGACGCCCGTCCATCCATGGCATTATTTTTGGAAAAGTTATTCTTTCTTTTTAAAATGGAGTGGATTGAGACTCTACTGGAAAAGGAAAAAAAGGTAGAAGCTTTCGTAAAATGCTGGGAGGGCTATATTACAATATTGCACCCTACGGTGCAGGGTAGAATTAGAGATTCTTTATGTAACACTTCTTGGTATCTTTTAGAAACCCACATGGGTAATATACCTATAGATATTAATCAAAACTAGACTTTGGAGGGAAAGAACTGTGCAGTGTCCTCCGATAATTTAATTTACTTTTATTTATGGTTTATGTTTAAGAATAATCAATGTTGACTTTTGTTCTTTTGCTACATTTGTATATGTAAAATGCAATATGAAAGAATGTTATAAGACTGTCTAATGTCTCATACTCTGTGCTGTGCGATGTCATCAATAAACACATATAAAAAAACAAAACAAAAAAAAAAGACCTGACTTGTGACCACGGGTCTTCTCTTGGCTCAGCCAGATCAACATTCTCAAGATGAATGTATTCCCTAAACTACTATACTTACTACAGATCTTCTGCATACACATTCTGGCTCACCTTTTCTAGACTTTAAAATTTTGTATCACAACTTCATCTGGAGGAACAAGAGACCCCATTGTAAACAAAATACAAAGTATGCTCAGAAAAATTGCAGTTGCCAAATTTGCGCACTCAGCACTCAGTCGCATTATTGATTGACTAGGCAGACCTTAGAAAAAACAGTGGGTAAAGGTAGAGAGCCTATGTTTTCTTATCCAATTACACATCGCCCCTTGGTTACCCAATTTACACTGTTAATCTTACCCGACAATTGGCCCTACTCTAGTTATCTGGAAGCATAAAGAATTGACGTGTTTTCTGTCTCCTCTCACTCCCTTTATTCACAATCAACACTTCCCTTCCAGGTAACGCATCTCCATTTCTTAAGTGTTGGGTGGCCATGGATCTCTTTAGAATAGGCCAGCTGGTGGACTCGAGGGATCCACTTTCTTTCCAGAATCTACAGGAACACTACAACCTACAACCTTCTCGCTAAGGAACACTGGACTCACTTGCAACTTAGACACTTTCTACAGAATGCTCCCCAATCAAAGGAGTTTCCTAGGGCCTCATTTACTAAGGTCGCTTTAGCCTAATTCACTAAAGCCAATGTCTCGGGCTTTTAACCTTTTTCAGAAGCACCGTCTTTAAAATTGCCATGGCGCTTTTTTCAATGTCACACATAGTGATCGCTGTATTCACTAAGTGTGACTTTAGTAAAGCGCCGAAAGATTGCCTAGAATCGTTGTTTACAAAAGCACCCTGTAGTAGAGGCACTTTAGGCAAAATCCCCATCATTAAGCCTTGCAGCCCTCTGGTACCTTTAAAAGGCAGGTGTCAATTGCAATCAGATGTGGATTTGTTCAGTGTGAACATGGAGTGTATTGTCGTTTGTAATGGTGGGGTGGCTGCAATTGCTGGAGCCACACAAAGCAGGGAAGAAAGAGACCATCACCAGCCCCAGGTTCTGCACACGCAGCATCTCAACCGTCATCCTAGGGTGTTTAACGTGCGTATAGACCTGGACTCCCTTACTGACCAGGAGGTTGTGCAACTGTTTAGGCTGAATCGTGCTAACTTCCTGAGAATTTATGAGCAGGTGAGGAGGGATTTGAAACCAACAACATCTCGTTCCCATGCATTGTCTGGGATGCAAAAATGAATGTGTGCCCTCCGCTTTCTGGCTACTGGATCTTTTCAGGCAGTCACGGAGAGTTGTGGGACTTTCACAGCCAAGTTTTTCCCTTCACTTGACTCATGTGTTAAGTGCACTAAAGGAACTTGCGCATACATATATTTGCTTCCCCAGCCAGGAGTCACTCAGAAGCTAGCATTCTATAATATCTCAGGATTTGCCAATGTCCTGGGTACTATAGATTGCACTCACATAGCGCTGAGACCACCTAAACGGCAAGCACATGTATATGTGAATAGGCATCAGTATCATTCCCTCAATGTTCAGGTGGTCTGTGATGCTAACATGAGAATTTTGAGTGTCCTTGCTGGCTACCCTGGGTCTTGCCATGATTCCTATATTCTAAAGCAGTCATCCTTGTATGATAAATTTGAACCAGTGCTTGAAGTGGAAATTTAGCACAGATGTGTCTTTAGTTTGGCAAAGTAAACAGGTCAACAATGAGAAATCACATTGTGGGTCACGATTTCTACACTGAACGCTTCATGTTTAATTAAATTATCTGGTTACCGCTAGGGAAAAACAATTATAGCCCCCCCACAGGGTCGTTTCTAGGGGCGGACGAGTCCAACCAACCTTATTGCCCCTCCTTTTGTGTGCCCAGCTAGCCTTATTGTCCTTTCCTTGTTTGTGGCCAGCCAGTCTTATTGCCCCTCTTTGTCCAGCCAGTCTTATAGCCCCCTCTTTATTAGTGTCCACTCAGCCTTCTTGCACCTCCTGTGTCCAGCCAGCCTTATTGCCCCCCCCTCTTTACTTGTGTCCAGTCAGCCTTATTGTTCCCTCCTTCTGTTTGTCCAACCAGCATTATTGCCAATACTTCTTTGTCCAGACAGCCTTATTGCTCCCTTTTTATTTGTGTCCAGTCACCCTAATTGTCCCCTCCTTCTGTTTGTTTGGCCAACCAGCATTTTTGCCCCTGCTTTTATTTGTCCAGCCAGCCTTATTGAACCCTCCTTCTGTGTCCAGCCAGCCTTATTGCCCCCTCTTTATTTGTGACCAGTCAACCTTGTTGTCCTCACCTTCTGTTTGTCCAAACAGTCTTATTTCTCCCCTTATTGTGTCACCCAGCCTAATTGCCCCTACTCCTGTGTCCAGGAGCCATATTGCCCCCTCTTTATTTGTGTCCAGTCAGCCTTATTGCACCTTCCTTCTGTGTTTCCAACCAGTCTTATTGCCCCTTCCTTCTGTGTCCATTCAGCCTTATTGCCCCTCCTTTTGTGTGCCCATACAGCCTTATTGCCCCCTGTCAGGAACAGGCATGAAATATATGAAATGTACAATATTTCACTACATTCTTGTTAACTATTTTTGGGAAAAAATAAATTTACTGAGGACATTTGTCTTCTCACCCAGGGGTCTGGCTGATTAGCAAAATGTCCCTCTAGGAGTCAGGCAGAGAAAGGAAATGGTCTGTTACCATTCACATGTTACCTGGCTTAAAAAGATACATTACAGACAAGAGACTCCAGCACCCCAGGGGGGATGCATCTGAGTAGCATCTAGAAGGGACACAGCGATTTGGATATAGGATCAAAGCAGTGTTCATATTTTGGGGAAATTCATACTTTCTCATATTTGTGGAAACCCGAAACATTAGAGAAGCATGACACTTGCTCCAGTTGGTAATACTTAGTGGTTATTTTTCCCTATTTGTTATAGATTGCTTGCATGTCTTTTATTCTCTAACCCTTTATTGTTAAATATCTTTTTTTGTGTAATAAGCATTGTACCTTTTTGTAGTATAAATCTTTCATTTATTTTGCCTTATTCATATTTGTTCTGAAAGCCCTACTCTCTGAAGAAAACTTGACTGCTTTTGGCTACTGTAACTGATAACCGATAACTCACAAGGTGATCATTTCAATAACTGAGTTTATTAATCCAGGGAGATTTATAGAAATAAGGTCAGGGGTTGATAGTTTCTGCTAAGTGTGTTGATAGGTTTGCGTTAACCTTTAAAAACGTGTGGTGGCAGTTTGAATATTTGGGGTAACTATAGAGATTTACCATAATCGAGGTGGGTGGTGCTAGAATATTAATGTGGATTTAATTTGCTAGACCCCCTGGTAAAAGTAAATTTGGGTTTCAAAGTCAGGGATTCTCACATATGTGGTCCGAGTTCATGACACCCCCTCTTTATTTGTGTCCAGTCAGACTTTTTGTCCCCTCCTTCTGTTTGTACAACTAGAATTATTATTGTCCCCTCCAGTTATTGCCCCCTCTCTGTATTCAGCCAGTTTTATAGCCTTTATTTATGAGTGACCTAATTGTCCCTCCTGTGCCCAGCCAGTTTTATTTCCCCAACTTTATTTGTGTGCAGTTAGCTTTATTGCCCCCTCCTTCAGTTTACCCAGTGTTATTGCCCCCTCTTTATGCCCAGCCAGTCTTATAGCTCCCTCTTTATGAATGTACAGCCAGCCTTTTTGTGTGCAGTCAGGCTTATTGTCCCCTCCTTCAGTTTGCCCAGCCTTATCGTTCCTCCTGTGTCCAGCCAGCCTTATTGCTCCCCACCTTACAAACCACTTCCAACAAAATGTGGTGGTGTTAGTGATTGGTAACCATTCGTTACTAATTTTGGAACACAATATTGTGTGTATAGATCATGTGTTGTCTTACTAGCATAAATGTTTGAACAACAAAAAAGACTTTGCCTTTCTGTTTTATTTCAAACATTAATAGACATGTTTCAAAAGGCAAAAACATGTTAATTTTGCAAAAATATCAACAGTGAACATTGAACAACCAATGTGAAATGTACATCAAACAAAAAGTTCAGAACCTCATTTTTTTTTTCTTAGGTATTGCCTTGTGGGGGTACTAGGATGTTGTCGCCCTATTCCACCCCTTGTATAGACTCCACGTCGTTGCGGGTTGTTGGTAGCCAAGCTCATTGGAGTTGTTGCCAGACTTGTGTCACCTGAAGATAAGGTTGGGTGCTTGTTGTTGTTGGAGCTGAGTCAGCATTTGGGCAGAAAGATGGATTAAATGTGCATTAAGCTCACGCCGCAGGTTATTGCCAGTTTCTATGGCATTTGTACAGCATTTAGCGCCGTTATAATGTTAAGTTGCTCAACGGTAGCACCAAGCCTATCAAAATCAACCTATTGGTGGTGTGTGAGTGCTTAACCACATTTAAAATTTGATGCATAGATGAGCGATGACTTTGTATGAAGGTCGCCTGACTCTGCTCAATACGTTCCATTGTTTCCGCAACTGTTTGCAGGACATCTGGATGGGTTGCTGCACTTGCTGTTTCCAGTGGCTGGAGCTGGAGTTTGCCCAAGGGTTTGAGGAATAGGCTATAGATCCAAGAAAATGTAATCTAAGTTTGGTTCTGCATTGACAGGATCTGATGTTGACTGCTGTACAAGACTTGGAGGTTGTTGTTCATCTGGAATAATGAAATACAAGTAATTACATAGTTGCTATAATTTGCTCACACCCTAAAATGCTATTTTTCAACAGTGACCTATATAATTTTTATTTTTTTATTTTTTAAACACAGACACATCAATGCCGAAATAATATGTCCAAAGGGGGACTAGAAGAAACTCACCAGGCAAACTATCAGCATCGGATGACCTTGGCAATTCCTCTATGGATTCCTCATCTGATTCGGGTGGCATTGTTGGACCAGCAGCTGTGAAGAGGGAACACATAGAGGCATCTTTAAAAACATGACTGCCTTGCCTTAGAAAACTAAAATTACCATTGGAACATTTTCTAAGGACAATTATGACAATCAAAGACATTATCCTGTTCTGTAGGAGCATCCGTGTCTGCGACATTGATTCCCTCCAGCACCTCATCTGCGAATATGATACGCATCTGTTTCTCATAACTTTGATAATGGAACCTCTTTGGTGGTCCACAACCTGTCCGCCTAGCAGATTTTGTCTCAGCGGCCAATTTTCATTTAAGCTTGATTTTAATATCTGATAAATGTGTTCTGTAGCTTACTTCTGAACGTTTAAATGTCCAACTGCGTTTATGCTATCCACAACTTGTTGCCAGAGCTGCCGTGTGCGTAGGATGTGGTGGCCGCTTGGTCCCCAAGTATTTCATTATATATAGGGAGTACCGACTCCACAAGTGCGCAGTTTTCTTGGTGTGCAAAGCATACATTCCTACCAATTTTCTGTGGTGCAGCACCCTGACCCACATCACCTTGGCTCCCTGAAGCCCGGATTTGACATTATGAAACTATGGAAAGAATAAAGGACACTAACTTATAACCAGAAAGCACCAATACAATAAAGTGTAATGCTCATTACTATGAAAATCTGTGAATAACATGTATTGATAATTTTTAACAAAGCCATTTTCCTATAGTGTGTTTTATGCTTAATAAAAATAAAAACTGTTTTGACACTATTACAATTTGATTTTTTGGGACATGACCTAGTCTTAAAGTGTGTTTCTGTTAAAGCATAAAAGTTTTACTGGTAAAAATCTACTCTCTGCCTTTAACAAAATGTGTTAAAATCGGACACTTGCTAGGGTATGAAAGTTCATTAACAGATCAAACAAGCACACATTGCATAAATTAAAACTAAGAATCTTACACTTACTTTGCTGATGTTTGTGCAGAAAAAAATCAACAAACACAGGCCTTCAGAAGCTGATAATCACAATCTAAAAGGTGACAAATTTTCTCTCTTTCTCTCCCACAAACTCCTACAACACTCAATCAATATGGTGGCTAAACACACATAGACTTCATACCCTCTCATCTCGCGAGACTTGTGTTAAGCACATTGATTTTGCTTGAAAAACCGGGCTTTGAGGAAAAAAAAATGACACCTATACATTAACATTAGAAACAGAAAAGTTATGGCGCTATTTAAATAAAGAACGTTGTGATTTATGGAAAATAAAAGCAACGCTTATCGACGACAATTTAAAAGAGCGCTGCTAAATGGAAGCTTAGTGAATATTGTGATTTCTTTTTAAAAAGCATCCAAAATGCGCTGCGTTGCCTGGCGATAGCAAAACGGTTTGCAAAAGCCCCTAGAGATTAATCCCAGTTTCAGATCCTTTGCTTTCAGCCCTCTATTCTGACATCTTGTCATCTCCACCCTATATAAAAATGCTATTTGATCCCTAAACATGTAATTTCCTTGCTATGCAAGCTGCTTATAGATTGCACCAAAACCTTGGAGCCCATTTTCATCTCCGCGTGGAACCAAGAACTTCCATCCCCTTTATCTGACTCTGTCTGGACTATGGTCTTTCAAAATATACACTTCTCCTCTTATAGATTATCCATAGTTGAGACGTGATACAAGCTACTCTCTCAATGATACTTAGTCCCTGTTAGACTTCATGCCATTTTCCCGAACACCTCTGACCTTTGCTGGAGATGTGGCTCTGCTAGAGGAACGTTTATCCATATATGGTGGGATTGCCCCTTGCTGTCTTGCTTCTGGAGTCGGATTATTAAAACAGCTAAGCTGCTTGCCGGAGACGACACCACAGAGGGACCAGAATTCTGGCTACTTATTTCCTCCTCAATACCCATCTCATCCTACAAAAAATCCATCCTTAGGCACCTTAGCAACGCGGCCATAGCCGTTATTCTAGTGTACTGGAAGTCTACTAGCCCCCCTCAATTAAGGAATGGCTTAATAGGGTAGATTTATACCACACAATGGACAACATTACCCTCTCAGCACATGACCAATTCCAACGTTTCCCTTAATGTGGTTCTCTTGGTTACAGTTAAGGGAATTTCCAGAGTTCCAAATACTATGTGATTTCTCTTAATATCCCACCCCCGTGCCTTTGACACTTATTACTTTGCTTTGCCTCAAGCCTATTGATAGATGCTTTGGCTTGTTAAGGACTTAGTTGGAGACTTATCCCTACCCTACCTCCCTTTAACCCCCTTCCTCTATCTTATATTCATTTCCCGCCTTTCACTTTATTCTTTCCTTTCCCACTCCTTGCCTCTATTCTCTTTCCTAAAATTCTTCTTTGATTGACACTCTGTCAGATAGCTTATGCCAGACATCCGACCAGAGCAGAGATTGGTCCTCATTTTCCACTTGGTAATTGTTACACGCTGCATATGGCAGAAGCTTGTGAGTGTGTCTCTTTGCTTTAGCAGGATACTCCGATCCTGGTTTCCCCAGCAGCATTTCTCCCTGCTAGGAAACCTGCTTAATTAACCTGCAGCTGCGATTACCTGAGCTGTCCTTTGCCATGTGCAATCAGCCGCCAATGGGGGTGTGGCTCTCCCTTTAAATAGCTGCCACCTGTTAGCCTCTCTGCCGGTCATAGCTTATAGCTCCCAGCTTCTAGCTTCCTGCTCCAGCGTCTCTGTCTGTCCTGCCTGCTGTTCATGTGTTTGCCTTCCAGTATCCCTCTGTGTCCTTTCTTCTGCCCAGCCTTCCCTTACCTGCCTGCCTTCTGTCCTCCCTCCTGGATGTGAGTGTTTCTGTCTGTTTTTATCTTCTGTCAGTCTCAGCCTTGCCTGATATTTGTTATTTCCCACCTGTGAATTACCTGGTATCTGTTACCTTGTACTTGTATACCCTTCCTGATATTTGTTTTTTCTGTACTGTACTGTTCTGTTCTGTTACTCTGCAATAAACCTCTTTCTCTTATTTTGGCCTCTGCAATCCTGGTATCAAGCCTCAGGTATTCATAACAGTAATATCCGCTTTGTGACATAATTTCTTACGAGCTATCTCTTGCTCTACTTGGTCAATGGGCCTGATCCAGAGGTACGCCCGCCGTCGCTAGGACGGCGGGCATAAGCATAAGATCGGCTTTTCAGCCGATCTGCGCATGCGTCGGGCAGATGTTGCCCGGCGTTGCTACAGCAACGGCCGATCCTGGATCGGGCGTCCATAGCAGCGCCGTAGGGACGCTGGAGGGGATGTCCCCCCGCGTCCATACGTTCAGGTTAGTGCAGGTGGGCAGGGGGAGGTAGTTAAATGAGGGTGGGGGGGCAGGATAGGCGTCCATACGCTCCTGTGCGAGCTTATGGCCCCTTCCTTACGCCGGCTGAAGGCTGCCCTAACTTCAGCCGGCGTAAGGAAGGGGCCATAAGCTCGCACAGACTTGCGCCACCTAAATGATGACATAGCTTCTGCCTTCTGCTCATATTATAATGGCCTTTATAATCTGCGAGATTCTTCTGACCCCAACGCCCAAGCTCACCTCAGGCGTGAGATTCATGATTATTTGGCTAAACTCCGTCTTCCCACTCTGTCTGAAAGTGCTGCGGCATTTCTGGACAGACCATTTGAAGAAGAGGAATTAGCCGCGGCCATTTAATCTACGCCATCGGGCAAAAGCCCAGGCCCTGATGGCTTTACCATTAACTATTACAAATGCTTTAGAGACAAATTATCCCCTCTTATGCTCAAAACGTTCAACGTCATCTCAGACAAGCTTCACTTCCCAACACAAACCCTCAAAGCGCATATCGCGGTCGTCCACAAGGAGGGCAAAGACCCAGCTCTCTGCCCTAGTTACCGCCAAATCTCCCTCCTACATGTGGACCTAAAACTGTACGCCAAGGTATTGGCGAACAGGCTTAGGATCTTTCTCCCAGATTTGATCCGCACCGACCAGGTGGGATTTGTTCCTGGCAGAGAAGCCAGGGACAATACCACGAAGGTAATTGACCTGATGCATTTGGCTCTGCAGCTGGATGCCCAGACCATTCTCCTTTACACTGACGCGGAGAAGGCCTTCGACAGGATCGACTGGACGTCCCCGCTGTAGAGCAAAAATACTAGCTCTTTATGTAGATCCATCGGCCCGTATAAAAATCAACGGCACTCTATCTCAACAAGTGCGTATTCGTAACGGTACTCGCCAGGGATGTCCGCTATCGCCATTGCTTTTCGTACTCTGTATGGAAGCTCTGGCGCAGGCGATCAGGGAAAATCCAGACATCTCTGGAATCACACGGGGGGGACGGGACGGTATACAAACTTGCCCTGTTCGCGGACGATTTATTAGCGATCTTGACTAACCCCATCACAACACTTCCTAATTTGATGCTGGAATTCACATCTTTTGGCAAGTTATCGAATTTCAAAATACATTTTTCAAAGTCTGAAGCTCTCAACATAACAGCCCTGCCGTCCACTATTGCTGGGTTACAAACGGCCTTTCCTTTTAAGTGAAGCAAATCCCACATTAAATATTTAGGCATCTTGCTCTCCGCAAACACCTCTCTCCTGTACCCACTTAATTTCACTCCCTTATTAGCAAAAATTAAAGCAGACCTCCAAAAGTGGTCATCGGGTATGTTTTCCTGGGTGGGTAGAATTAATATCTTTAAAATGAATTCCCTGCCAAAAATTCTATATCTGTGACAAAAGCTGCCCATTAAGATCCCAATCCATTGGTTTACGGACCTTCAGAAAGTCATTCAACACTTCATCTGGCAGGGCAAAAAACCAAGGGTGAAATTTGAGATCTTATGCAAACCTAAGGCCCAGGGTGGGCTCCAACTCCCCCACATATAAACATATTACCGAGCTGCCCTATTAACCAGGGTTATGGAATGTACCCAGAATTTGGCAACAAAACAATGGATAGCTATAGAAGGCCACAGATTGGGCATTCCGGCTACCTTGATACCTTGGATCTCCCCGCTTCCACGGACCGCTCATCCGACCGTCTCCCCAACACTGAAAGCCTGGCAGGCCCTTAGAAATTCTCCCTCCATTTCGTCAATGACCTCGCCCCTCCGCTCATTCCTTGCAAACCCAGCGTTCCCGCCTGGTAGGGATCTGGTCTCATTTAAGAATTGGATGGCTGTGGGCCTTTCTCGCTTTGGACAAATGTTTCAGGCTGGAGAGTTAGTATCCTATGCAGACCTTCAGAGTAGGTGGCATCTCCCGGAGACAGATTTTTGGAGGTTTGTTTAGATCCGCCACTTTCTGCGGTCCAAATCTGCGCAGGCCCTCCTCTTAAGCCCTCCCACGCTATTTGAGACCATGTGTCAGGCGACTGATCGCCCGGCTCATTCTCTGTCCCGTATCTATAAGCTTCTCCTCCAGGATATTTTTGATTCCCCCCCCTTTATTAGAGCCTGGGAGCGGGAGTTGGGGCTGGTGCTGGATGAGGACCAGTGGAATAAGATTTACCGAGTGACGTCCTCCTGTTCTCCAAGTGTCGAGATTACAGAACGGTCCTATAAGATCCTCTCCAGGTGGTACAGAACTCCTGAACTTCTCCACTCATTCTATCCAGTCTCTGACAACTGCTGGCGGTGTCAGGGTGCGGTGGGCTCAATGCTACATATCTGGTAGTCTTGCCCTACCCTGAGTAACTTCTGGGACTTGGTCCTGCAACTCTCTAAAAATATACTAGGTGAGGAGGTTCCCTCTACCCCTCTTTTCTGGATACTAGGTTGGTCCCCGACCTCTCCTTCGACCTATAAGAAATCATTATTATGCCAGCTCAGTAATGCGACCAAGTCTGTTATTCCCGTAAGGTGGAAATCCCCCCTTCCCCCTACGATTTTGGACTGGTTTCGCAAAATTGAGTTTTACCTGTATCTGGACGACATCCAATCCACAGGCACAGATTCCTACGAGGCGTTCCATGAAACGTGGATCCAGTGGTACTTTTTTAAAGACGCTGACACATATAAATCCATCACTATGGCATAAACCTATCTCCTAGTGTAATCCTACCTGTCCTTTCACCCCTTGGTAGCTACCCTACATAGCTGCTTTCGGTGCTCAGTAGCAACGCTGTCTGGATGAGTTCTCTAGTTCTTAATATTCCCCCCAACCCTCCCTCTCCCTCCCCCCTTCCGACAAATCTTGTCTATGTTTTTAGGTTGTTGTACTACTTACTCCTTATGTTGGAGCTATCGCTCTTTAACGTTCTTTCTATGCACAGGTTGTTTCTAAGGTCCTTTTGTTACACCTTTTAGCCTCTTGCTATGTTGAACTTGATATATGGACTCCTTAATGTTTATTTTTGTCTCGGATGTGCATTTACATGTACTTTGTGCCTTTGTTCCGATATTTGTGAAATCCAATAAATAAAGAATATATAAAAAAAAAAAAAATAAAGAATAAAAAAACTGCTATTTGATTGTACATTTTGCACTGAACACACATTCATGCAATCTTGCAACAATCAACTATCTCTCTCCTTGTCCTCCTCTTGATTAGTTTTGACACTTTTTTGTTCTCTTTTATTTTTTCCCCATAAGTCCAGATATTTTGATAAGTGTGCTGTACAGCGTTTGATGTTTACTTGAAATTAGAACCTGTAACCTCACGTAAAGACATCTCAACCATCAGTATGTATTTCTTCTCGTTTATTCATATATGGGTACTACCTAATTTCATGCTCTTAACTCAACTCTGGTTTATTGTACTTTTATGTCTGTACTTTTATTTGATAATTTAAGACATCTCATGCTCCCTGTACTTTCTTTTTATTTGTTATTGAAAACAAAGTATATTTAAAAAAAAAAAAAAAGACAGCATATGTAAATGATAGTAGAACATACAAACTTGTGCATGAAAAACCGTCTTACATGATGGAACACAGAGCCGTAACAATACATTTTAGCACCAGGGGCAAAAAGGAAAAATAGTGCCCCTGACCCTGAATTCCAAAGCAATTTAACATTAGAACATTAGATATTAACTTACTGGTGCCCCCCTTAAGCTTGGTGTCCTGGGTGGCCGCCCCTAGTTACGGCCCTGATGAAAAAAATAATAACAATATAAATCGTACACTTCAGCTGGGAGTGAGTATTATGGCAAATTATACCTCAACACATGTCATTATTTATAGTCATAAAAGTGTATGATACAAATATTGTCTAGAGCAGGCAAATACTGTACATGTTGAAAATACAATACAAGGTAATATGCAAAGATGAAGATGATTCTGCAAGATTAAGGAATTGGTTTAGTGTATAAACATAGGATAAGACCCTTATAGGAAACAATATAGATTAAGGGACGTATTTACTAAGAATCGATTTAATGCAGCGATTGAAATCACTGAAGATCGCTGTAAATCGCATGCATTTGATGCAGTTTTTTTTTTCTAATTTACTATCCGTCGATTTATTGTAGCGATTTTTAAACAGCAGCGATTATGTGCGATTTGGAACTGTAGTGATTTTTCGATGAAATTGCAATTGTATGTTTTTCAATGTTCAATCTGTTTCTTCTCAAATCGCATTTGTTGACTTCCAAATTGCATTAAATTGCCTCTAAATCGTGAGAGTCTGCTGTAAGCACGCAAGATTTCCCCCTTCAAAAGCACGTGACTGTCTGCTGCCCAGAGAAGGCGTTTGGAGATTGATGAAGGTGCTTGGCTTTGTTTATTGGAGCATTTGGATAACCTGTTAAACTTTTAAAAACATGTTTGTTTCTTCCACAAAGTGAGTATTCTAATTATGTACTATTGTTCTTGTGTTCTTTCATGTGCTTATTGTCTCAAAAAGTTTTTTGGTCCTACATGCGTTTAGTTTATTGAAGGGGTCATGACTGTAATAGTTGCTTTTTCACACGTTTTGCTTATAAGTGAATTCAAAACTAATCAATTTGTTCATAATTATATTATTGCAAAACTATGTCACATATATTTAAATACTTATGTGTCAATAATTAGACTATCTATGAAGAAATGTGTCCGTTTGGTATTTATTTCTACTTCAGCTCCCTTCCATTTTGTTTATTTTTTAAAAATGCTCATTTATTCTCATTATGATTGTTATTTGGTCAATTTATGTTGGTTTTACATTGTTTTTGTTTTTCTAAACTTCTATGTATATTTAATGTTTGTGGGTCAGGTGTTCAAATTGATGCATAAACTACGTGAGAATATATGTAAAGTGTATTAACTGTTATTAAGCCTTTCTAATACACCGGATATGTATATAGTATGCTGAACAATGTTTTATATTGATATTAGCTATTATGAGTGATTTAAGTGGACTCTATTTGTGTAGTTAGCTCAACTGTTTGTTAGGTGCATATGAACGTTATTTGAAGACGCTCCTCAGTAAATCATGTTTGAATAATTAACATCTTTATTGTTCAGAACATTACATATTTCATACCATTTTTAACATACATTATTTATGGTAGCACTAATATTTAATATGTGTTCACTTTATAGATTTATTATGGTTAGTCAGAAAAGACCAACCACACAACATGATCAGCTTGAGGATGATGAGGCTGATATTGATGAAGCTCAAAATCCTGAAGATGCTGAAACTAATATGGAGGAGGGGAGAACAAAATGTGGCAGACTAGTGCATTTTTCCTATGAGGAGAATTGTTCACTTGTGGAGAAAGTGGTGCCAATTGTTACGACACTATCGGAATTACCCAGGCTGTGGACCGGTGTAGTGGTCTGGAAGAAGCGGGTGAAACCGAATAAGGTGCGGAGTCTAGCAGGACCTGGTTCTTCGCTAGAGCCTCTAATGGTGAGGATAGACTTGTGCTGCAGATTTACCCACAGGTCGCGGCCCCTGGGGCAACGCCCGGGGGAGGAAAGAGAGTGGAAGCAGACCAGAGGGGAATGGATGAGAAGAAGCGGGTAAGTGGGAAAGTAGAACCAGAAGAGACTGGGCTATGACTAACAACAATGAACACAGAACGGACGAGACCGGGGAGACAAGACAGGACAGACAAACAGGACGTACCAGGTAACTCACACTTTCACTCACACAGAGGGAAATCCCCTAAGGGATACAAACACAGTCACTGTAATACACAGAGGATAAGAATGGCAAGGGAGAGAGAGGGGAATCTAGACAGGTCACAGGCAGGAACAAGGCAGGATAACACTGGGACACTCAAGAAAGCAACAGCAGTACTAGGCAAGAAGATAAGAGAGGCAAGATAAGACAGAAGCATGGGGCAGCAGACGCTATAACCGGCAGGGCTGAAATGTTCCCGCTGCTCTATTTACAGGAAGGCTGGCCAATGAGGTGGTAGTGTCTGGGCCAGCCCCCATGGCTGATAGGCTATTGTGCACCACACTGATAGTGTCCGGATGATGTGACAAGCATGCGCCGCAGCGCGAGGGGAAAGAGCATCCTGGCTACCTAGCAACCAGAACAGCAGAGCGACAAGCAGAGGAGAGCTGGGAGGCAGCGTGCGTGAAGCGCACATGGCTAATTTGCATATCGCCACGCCCCCGTGACGACATGCAGGAAGAGACAGCGGGTGCAGGCGCCGGAGGGAGCGTGGAGCAGGTAGGACTCGGGCATGTAACATCAATATATCACCAGATCCTCGGTCGTGATGCAGCTACTACTTCCTTTCCCAAAAAAAGGCAACTCTGGAGGTATGTAGTCCAAGCCGTTAATGCTGTTGCCATGTTTAAAAGAATGGAAGAAAACTGCAAAAAACGGTTTAATGACATCAAATGCCGTGTGAAGGGAAAACTCACAGAAGAGCGAAAAGCTGCACAGCAAGCAGGAGGAGGACCACCACTTAGACAAACCTATAACGCTTATGAGCAAGAATCCCAGGAAATCTTTGCTGAGGAGATCCTCTATGGGGATAATGTGGTGGATACTGATCTCCAAACACCACAAGGTATTTAATATTCATTTCAATTTATTTATGTCTAATATTTGTCTGTAAATTAGCAGACTAACCATGGCACTGTTTATGCAGTTACATATATGTGCTGTTAAAAATATATCTCATACATTAGCTTAGTTATGCAACATATACGTGTTTACAAAACTAATATACATGTGTCTCTTAACAGAAAAGTCAATCTGGACATCGTACGGCGACTGCATCTATGCCACCACCTGAGAATTTTCAACTTGAAGATCATCCTGGTGACTTTGACCTGTGAAAGATTTAAAAAAAAAAATGAATGCTTGATTCTGAACAACATAAACTATAATACACATTATACTTACGAAATGTACCTTTTGCAGGGACATCTCAACAGACATCCTCTATGCTGCAGACTGAGCCAACCCCTACATAAAAGATAAAAAAAAAAAAAAAAAAAAAGAA
>WWET01000359.1:696904-721468 GCA_011038615.1 Limnodynastes dumerilii
CTGAGAACAGCTGAGACAGCTGTTTTTGCGGTCCGTGCTGGAGGTATGTTGTTCAATGCACTTGTGTTATTGGAGGTATGTTGTTCAATACTTTCCGAGACTCAGTAGTGCCGTGTGCTTCACAGAAATAAACGTAAGAACCTTACCGGTAAGGGATGTCTTATAGGCTCCGGGGAGCTCAACCGTGACAGCAACGCTGCAGTGGGTCTTAAAGGCAAGTTCTTGCTATGACAGCGTCGGTCCTGGCTATAAGTCGTTGTTGCCAATAATGGACTCAGGCTTGTTCGCGATTCTGCTTCAAAGATGGGGATGACCCAGAGAGGATGCTCTGTTTAAAGGGGTAGTTCACCTACGCGTTTCACCATAGGCGGCTTCTTCAGGGAGAGACTTTGAAGCGAGCACTCGTTCCAGGAAAACACAGTACATGTGGCGAGGGGGGTTACCGCCGCGCATCTGGCGGGACTTTAAAGGTCTGCCTCATCTGTATACAAATTAGCCTTCCATACTCATTGTAGAGGCTACAGATAGAATAACTTAGCATCCGGAGAATTGCATTGTTAAGGTGTTAACTGAGTAGCCACAAGGTAGCTATTGTGCTACAGTGATGCCGAAGTTTAATTTGCCTCTAGGGGAGACCTGCACAGATATGAATGGTGAGATGTCACAAGCAGCGGTCCTTGCCGCTGCACTTACCGGACCAGGGGACTCCTCACCGCCGCACGGTCTCTGCATACTCACCGGCATCCGGCTCTCCGACAGCTCTCCTCACAGGCGACGTCCCGACATCCTCGAGGTGGATGGGCACCGCCATCTTGCGGTGCATCTCGTGTTCCCCGCTAGCCAATCGGATTACAGGCTAGGGGAACACGTGCAGGGAAGGGCCAATTAGGAGTAATGGCGGGGTATTTAAACCCCTAGCTCCATTCAAACAGTGCCAGATGTACTAGTCTTCCTAGGAGACTGGTTGTGCTATCTAGTCCTGTGCTATCCAGTCCGGTGCAATCCAGTCCGGTGCAATCCAGTCCGGTGCAATCCAGTCCTGCGCAATCCAGTCCTGCGCAATCCAGTCCTGCGCAATCCAGTCTTGTGCAATCCAGTCCTGTGCTGAATCAGTACCTGCAGCCAGTCTATCTCTGATCCCTCTCCGCTGATCACTCCTTCAATCACTGGCTACACTACAGTGTCTCTACCTTCGTCTGGACCTTTATGAGGAGATCCTATTTGCAACCACCCAGCTTTGTTTCTACCCTGCACTCACTCTGTCCCTCCCACCCGGAAGCAATCCCGAAGTTCCAAGTTCCGTGACAGTTAGATCTGGCCTAATGGACCAGGCCGGACCGAATCCACAGGGGACCCCTTCCGAATTTAACCTGTCTGAAAGAATGCAGATCCAAGAAGCCATAATGTCCCAAGTGGCATCATGTCTTCAACAAATGACCCACCAGATGGGAGCGCTCCAACAAATCATGGTGACCCAACACCAGATCCCAGCACCAGCAGCCTCTTCAACTCCAAGTGCTATCAGGATTCCTCTATCAACACCGGCTAAATTCACAGGAGATCCAGCGTTCTGTCGGGGTTTTCTGAACCAGGTGCAAACTACAGTTTGAACTACAACCTGACAGTTTTCCCTCGGAACGGGCAAAGATCGCCTATATTATATTGCTACTTTCTGGAAAAGCTCTTGCCTGGGTCTCACCGCTGCTGGAGAAATCTAGTCCAATCTTGTCGTCATTAGATGATTTTCTGAAGACTTTCCAGACCATCTTTGACGAGCCTGGATGTACAGCTTCTGCAGCTTCAGACATTCTCCGCCTCCACCAGAGGGACTTATCTGTTGGAGATTATACCATCCAATTTCGCACTCTGTCGTCTGAACTGTCCTGGAACGAGGAGGCATTGATGTCGATATTTCATGAAGGACTATCCGACCGCATAAAGGATGGCCTTCTTTCCTGCGTCACGCCCACAACTTTGGACTCTTTGATTTCTACCTGTGTTCGGATCGATACCTGCCAGCAAGAGCGCCGCTCGGAGCGGAAGAGACTACCTTGTTCCAAGACAGTGGTGTCTACCCGTCCTAAATCTCCCGTACTGTCAACGGAGGAACCCATGCAGTTGGGTAGATTTCGTATCACTCCTCAAGAGAGACAACGGAGGATCACAGACAATCTCTGCATGTGGAGAACCTGGACATACCCGATTGCAATGCACCAAGCGTCTGGGAAACGCTCGCTCCTGAGTGATTTTGAGGAGGTCAACCCAGGAGTCTCCACTCGCTCCTCAAACCCTCGAGACTGTCTCATACCTGTATCTATAGTTTCTAAAGACCGACATTTTGAATATTCTGCCCTCTTGGATTCTGGAGCTGCTGAAAGCTTCATTACTGCTCAGGTAGTTGAGGAACTCCAGATCCCCACTGAACAACTTCCAGCTCCTACCTACATCACGGCAGTTGATGGCAGCCGAATCCCTGAAGGATCCATCTCCTGTCGGACTCTGCCACTCACTCTCCAAATTGGAGCTCTTCATTCAGAAATTCTGCAACTCCTAGTCATTAAAGAAGCCACCTCTCCTCTTATCCTCGGTCTCCCTTGGCTCTAACTACACAATCCTCATGTGGATTGGAAGACATCTAAGATCCTCAGTTGGGGTTCCACGTGTTTCCAGAATTGTCTATCCAAGGTGTCACCATTACATTCTACGAAAAGAGACCCTGAAGATATAGAACTCCCCAAGCCTTACCAAGACTTTGCCGATGTATTTTCTCCACAGTCCACAGACAAATTGCCACCTCATCGACCCTGGGACTGCCCCATTGATCTCATCCCTGGTTCAACACCTCCACTTGTTCGAAACTATCCTCTATCTATCCCTGAGACCAAAGCAATGTCAGAATACATTGCTGAAAATCTTCAGCAGGGTTTCATACGACCCTCTACCTCTCCTGCAGGTGCTGGATTTTTTTTTGTTAAAAAAAAAGATGGAGGACTTCGCCCTTGTATTGACTATAGGGGTCTTAACGATATAACCATCAAGAATTGTTACCCATTGCCCCTTGTCTCCGAGATGTTTGACCGGATTCGTGGAGCCCAAGTTTTCACTAAATTGGATCTTCGGGGGGCTTATAATCTCATTCGGATCAGAGCAGGGGATGAGTGGAAAACCGCCTTCAACACCAGGGACGGACATTATGAGTACCTCATGATGCCCTTTGGATTGAGCAATGCTCCAGCCGTGTTCCAGAGTTTTGTAAATGAGATTCTTAGAGACCTTCTGAACCAGTCTGTTGTTGTATACTTGGACGATATACTCATATTTTCCTGAACTCTGGAAAAACACTGCATACAAGTGCGAGAGGTATTATCCCGGCTTCGTCACCACCACCTGTACGGAAAGTTGGCGAAATGTGTCTTTGAAGCTAGAGAGATTCCGTTCCTCGGTTTCATTCTGTCTGGATCTGAACTTCGGATGGATCCTGCCAAAGTGCAAGCAATTCTTGACTGGTCCCAGCCTACCACTGTCCGTGGTATCCAGCGGTTCATTGGCTTCGCAAACTTTTATCGGAAATTCATCCAAGGTTATTCAACCATCGTTTCTCCCATCACTGCATTAACTCATAAAGGGTCCAACCTTTCCAAATGGCCCCCCGAAAGTACTTCTGCCTTCCAACAGCTCAAGCAAGCCTTTGCATCAGCGCCTGTTCTTCGTCAACCCGACCTCACTCTCCCTTTCATTGTAGAAGTTGACGCTTCTTCCGAAGGAGTGGGACCCATACTCTCTCAAAGGTTTGCTGACGGAAAGGTTCACCCCTGCGCCTTTTTCTCCCAAAAATTCCAAGCAGCAGAAAGGAACTACGCCATCGGGGAGAAGGAACTGCTGGCAATGAAACTCGCTCTAGAAGAGTGGCGGTATCTCCTTGAAGGTGCCATCCATCCGTTCACCGTATTGACAGACCACAAAAAATCTGCTGTATCTTCAGACCGCTCGTTGCCTTAACCCACGTCAAGCAAGATGGTCATTATTCTTCTCTCGTTTCAGTTTTACCTTGCAGTTCAGGCCTGGAACCAAAAATCGTAAGGCGGATGCACTCTCACGTTCCTTCCCTGGAACCGATCCAGAAGGGGAAAAGTCCCAACTCATCCTGAACCCCATTCAAGTAGCAACCTCCAAACTTGTCAAACCTCCACCTCCAGGAAGAACCTTCATACCCCAAAACCTTCGACGTAAAATCCTATCTTGGGCTCACGCATCGAAATTCTCAGGACATGTGGGGATCACGAAGACCTTAGCCTTTCTAAGCCGGAGTTATTGGTGGTCAACCCTTCGCCAGGACATCACGGACTTTGTCAACACTTGCACTCTTTGTGCTCAGCATAAGAATCCACAGAGAACTCCTCTGGGCCCTTTACAACCTCTTCCGGGTTCTACGACCCCTTGGACTCACTTGTCCATGGACTTTATCACAGACCTCCCACCTTGTGACAAGTTCAATACTATCTGGGTCGTGGTGGACCGATTTTCCAAGATGGCCCATTTCATACTTCTGCGGGGCCTTTCCTCCGCTCCAGTCTTGTCCAAGCTGTTTCTTCAACATATTTTCTGATTGCATGGATGCCCTGAAGAGGTTGTCTCTGACCGTGGTCCAATTCACGGCAAGATTCTGAAAAGCCTTAGGTACCAGCCTGGGAGTAAAATTAAAGTTCTCATCCACCTACCATCCCCAAACTAACGGCCAGACAGAAAGGTTCAACCAGGACTTAGAGAGTTTCATCCGTCTGTACGTTGTGTCCTCGTAGGATAATTGGGTGGAACTGTTACCCTGGGCAGAATTTGCCCACAACAACCACTACCATGAATCTCTAGATTCCACACCGTTCAAGGTAGTTTTTGGTCTACACCCTAGAGTTCCACCATTTCCCGAACTTTCGGCAGGCCAAGTTCCAGCCTCTGAACTAGCTGTGAAGGACTTTTCGAATTCTTGGAAGAAGGTCAGAACTTCCTTGCTAAAAGCCTCAAAACGCTATAAAATTCAAGCTGACCGAAAGAGAAGGGCAGTGCCAATACTTCAGCTGGGAGATAAGGTTTGGTTATCTTCTAAGAACCTTCGTCTCAGAGTCCCTTCAATGAAATTTGCTCCCAGATATATTGGTCCTTTCAAAATTTCCAAAGTCATCAACCCTGTGGCATATCAGCTGGACCTACCTTCCTTCCTCCGTGTGCCTAAAGTGTTCCACATATCTCTTCTCAAACCTCTGGTCATTAACAAATTTTACTCTCCCATCAAAAGACCATCCAAGATTGTCGAACTAGCGGAGAATGAGTTTGAGATCAAAGAAATAGTGGACGCTCGGATGCGCTATGGTCACCTCCAGTATCTGGTTGATTGGAAGGGCTTTGGTCCAGAAGAGCGTGCCTAGATCCCAGCTACCGATGTTAGAGCTCCAAGACTTATTCGTAAATTTCTGGCTAAACATCCTTCCAAGGTCCAGTTAAGGTGTCCAGAGCCCACCCCTATGGGGGGGGGGGGGGGGATATCCCCACCGCCCCTCCTGATGTCACAAGCAGCGGTCCTCGCCGCTGCACTTACCGGACCAGGGGACTCCTCACCGCCGCACGGTCTCTGCATACTCGCTGGTATCCGGCTCTCCGACGGCTCTCCTCACAGGTCCCGTAGTGGATGGGCGCCGCCATCTTGCGGCGCATCACGTGTTCCCCGCTAGCCAATCGGATTACAGGCTAGGGGAACACGTACAGGGAAGGGCCAATTAGGAGTAATGGTGAGGTATTTAAACCCCTAGCTCCATTCAAACAGTGCCAGATCTACTAGTCTTCCTAGTAGCCTGGTTGTGCTATCTAGTCCGGTGCTATCCAGCCCGGTGTAATCCAGTCCTGTGCAATCCAGTCCTGCGCAATCCAGTCTTGCACAATCCAGTCCTGTGCAATCCAGTCTTGTGCAATCCAGTCCTGTGCTGAATCAGTACCTGCAGCCAGTCTATCTCTGATCTCTTTCCGCTGATCACTCCTTCAATCACTGGCTACGCTACAGTGTCTCTACCTTCGTCTGGACCTTCATGAGGACTTCCTATTCGCAACCACCCAGCTTCGTTTTCTACCCTGCACTCACTCCATCCCTCTGACCCGGAAGCAATCCCGAAGTTCCAAGTTCCGTGACACGAGGCATATAATATAAACATACCATAGTAGGTAAGGGTGTTATGGCAGGAAAGTATTAACCCTGCAGTACAGTGCAATAAAGGTGTATCATTTAGATAGAAAGGAGGACAGATCGAAGTCCAAATTTAGACCTTTAGGTGAGAGGGTGTCCATATCAAAAATCCATTTTGTTTCTTCTCTGGAGATAATTGAGATAAAATCACCTCCTCTCCATGGTTTAATAACTTTTTTGATTCCCAGAAAGGATAAGGCTGAGCGGTCGCCATTGTGGAATGTATTGAAGTGAATATGGATGCTGTGTGTGGTCATATTGTTTTTGATATTACGAACATGTTCTGCAATTCTTAGTTTGAGGGGTCTAGTGGTTCTCCCAATATATTGGAGGCCACATGGACAGCTGAGTAAATAGACCACTCCCTCTGTATTGCATGTTATCTTTTCTTTGATATTGAAAATTCGTCCATTTTGGTTAGATTTAAAACTGGTGGTACTTTTGGTCGACCTTTGTGAGCAGGTTTTGCAGCCCATGCAGTTAAGGCATTGATAAAAGCCTGGACGATTCTCATTGAGCCAGGTGTTAGGTTGGGTACATTCTGTTTTAAGTGCACTGGGGACTAGTATACTTTTTTGAAAGTGAGGGTTGGCTTTGGAGGTAGGAAGGGGATGATTTTTTCATCCTGTAGTAATATGGGCCAATGTTTGGCAATGATTTTTTGTAGGTCTCTCGTCTGGCTACTGTACTGGGTAATGAAATGGACCGTGTCATGATTTTGGGAGTTGGAAATGTGTTTGGTTTTATTGTCTGTAAGCCAAAAGTCGTTATCAAAGTCCTTGACCTCATTGAAGTGCTTGGTGACTGTATCCGCATTATAATGCCTGTGAAGGAATTTTTCTTTCAGAGTGCTAGCCTTTTCTTGAAAGCACTGGATGTCCGTACAGTTGCGTCTCATACGTGTAAATTGACTTTTGGGAATATTCCCTAACCATTGGGGATGGTGGTAGCTGTAAGCTGGAATGAAATTATTACAGTCAACCTTTTTGATGAAAGTCTTCGTCTGGACGGTATTCTCGATGTAGATTTCCAGATCCAGGAATTCTACCTTTTTCTCGCTGATGTTGGCTGTGAATTGCAAATTGAGATTGTTGGAATTGATATAGTCTACAAAGTTAGTTAGGCTGTCCTTGGTCCTGTTCCAGATGCAGATCATGTCATCTATATACCTGTGCCAGGTCAGGATGTGCCTCTTGTAGGGGTTGTCATGCCCCCCACCAATGACCCAGTCCCAAGCCTTTTTGCCCCCTTTTTTATTCTTTTCAGTCAGCCTTATTGCCCCTCCTCTGTCCAGTCAGCTTTATACCCCCTACTTCTGTGTATCCAACCAGCCTTATTGCCCCTTCATTCTGTATGTCCAACCAGTCTTATTGCTCCCTCCTTCTGTGTCCATTCAGCCTTATTACCCCCTCCTTCTGTGTCCAGTCAGCCTTATTTCCCCCCTCCTTCTGTTTATCCAACCAGCCTTATTGCCACTTTTTCTGTTTGTCCAACCAGCCTTATTGCCCCACCTCCTGTGTCTAACCAGCCTTATGCCCCCCCCTTTATTTGTGTCCAGTCAGCCTTGGCCCCTGTTTCTTCTTTGTCCATTCAGCTTTATTGACCCCACCTTCTTTATCCATTCAGCCTAATTGCCCCATCTTAATTTTTGTCCAGTCCGCCTTATTGGCCCCTTTTTCTGTTTGTGCAACCAGCCTTATTGCCCCCTCCTTCCGTGTCCAGCAAGTCTTATTGCCTCCTCCTTCTGTGTCAATTCAGCCTTATTGCCCCCTCCAATATCCATTCAGCCTCATTGTACCCCTCTTAATTTCTGTCCAGCCAGCCTTATTCCCCTCCCCTCTTAATTTTGGAACAGTCAGCCTTATTTCCCCACTTATTGCCCATTCCTTCTTATAGCTGCCTCTTTAGTGTGTTCCCCTTCCATGTAATAATCTTAATAATAAGCCTCATCTTACCTTTTCTTGCTGTCTTCTCGCCTCCAGCTCTCTACAGAATGACGCCAGCGTGACCTTAGGTCACGCCAACGTCTTGTGAACGGAGCTGCCGGCAACCCAGCGGCGGCCAGTCCAGTGTGTATGTGATGCCGAAATATCCCGTTATCAGAGAGCAAATGGTGACATACAGTGTATGTCACTTGTTGCTCTCTGAAAACCGGACATTTTGGCATCCCAAAGCTGGGCACGGGGACAACGGGACAACGGGACAGCCCATCAAAAAACGTGACTGTCCCGTTCAAAACGTGACTTATGGTTACTTTATCCATGAATAAATAATTGATCTTTAGCAAGAGCAGAACATTTGAATTCCCCTAAGTTTTAGGCAGAGCATAACAAGAAAATTGTGCACTACACAGTAAGAATTTTTAAGGACCTTCATGTAAAACTCATTAAAAAGTGGTGTTTTGCCTTAAATGTGGGTCACATTGCACATGGCCACCCTTAGCCCTGCAGGGGCTTGGGGCAAATCCTCCTTGGTGGTTTACCCCCTCTTTCTTAACAGCATCTGTAGGAGGCTGCAGCAGGTTTGACCCGGGGCTTGGGGCCATTCTAAAGCCCTGTGGGCAGTACTGACTTTGACCTTCTATTGGATCTCCTAGCAACCCTCTTCATTAATGGTAGTTACACTTTTTTTTAAGGCCATTACAGTCTGCATCTCCACTCAATTGAATAATCCTGAACTTCCAATTTAACATTTACACATAAAGAAATGTAAAGAGAGTAACAGCCTAATGCTCCAAATACCTTTACAGATTCATAGAACAGTCATTCAGAAATGGTGATTTTTCAGATAATAATCTCACATTCCAAGTTCATCCTCTGACCAAAGCCCACAAAGTTCATGCTATCCTTTAAAGTTGTTAATGCATTATCAATATTAACAAGAATGAGAGGACCCTGTTACTGTAATTTAAATTTACAATTACAATAAAATATGATCATAGGTGTGTCTATAATGGGTGCAGGGTGTGCAGTGCACATGGGCCACTCAGGAAAGTGGGCCCTGTGCCATTCATCCTGCACCCATGGTTGGCAGGGGAAGGGGGACCATTCGGCATTTATTTCTTCCCTCTAAGATCTTCTGGAGAGAAGAAATAGATGCCAAATGAGCCCCCATTTCCCTACGGTGGGACTGTCACTATAAGCAAGGCGAAAAAGGGTCGGGACTTACAGCGCAGTTAGGCCCCGTCCCTTTTAAAGTCAGCTAATCAGAACAGTCCTGTCTCAGGTAAGGGGGAGGCATGTACAAATCCTGCACAAGGGCCACCTCACTTCTTAAAACGCCCCTGAATATGATCCACGTGAACTAAATCAGTCTCTGCCATATCCCCAACATTTGTGCAGAAATCACCTAACTTGATTTAATGTTTTTCGTGTTTTCTTCCTTCCTGATTTATTTTACAGATTTACATGTTGTCCTATGATGTTAATATATCATAATTTTTGTCATACACTACATTGCACTGTACCTGCATTTTTTTAGTAGCCACATCAATTCAAATACCTCTGTGGTAAAATAAAGGGTGGAGAAGGAGGTTTAACAAAAAGAATAACTGCAGGACTTAATCCTACAGAAAAAAGACCAATTATATGTTCATGCACTCCAAGCCCACAATTGACAATAATTCTAAATAGTAAAAAGTCAAACTTTTATTAATTCACAAATGGTACTGAGGAATAACCTCTGAAAAAGTTTTAAAATCCACAAATAGACTACATATATCACACATAGACATGGGAATTAAAAACAAATTACAAGGACTACACATGCTCAAATCTGTAATAGACTTATATCACTTATGTATAAAGGCATGAATGGCTAATCTGAAAACCCTGCACTAAAAATTCAAATCAAAAAAAGAAAAGCAAAAAACCCACCTCACAACGGTGGTGCTTCACTCCACGTGGGAGCCTATCTATCCCTACCTAATAGCAGCTTAATACATAGATAACTTGATAACAAGCAAAATGCTAAGCTATCCAGTGAGAATACACGTGGAAACAGTTTGTAACCGCAAGCAAGTCATGGCAACATTGTAACAGCCGCTACGATACCAGACAGTTCATAAGAAGATTGGTGAGCTGTTCGACTTAGGGGTAAGAATGCCACCCCCAATACTAAAAGGATTAGGAGAGGGTGCCATAAACACCTTTTACAACACAAGGCTCACACTCAGTGGGAGGGGCAGAGGGAGGGGAAACTCTATGCAAATTGTCAATCTATCACCCATTGAGCTAAAACCAGAACATATTTCGGTTCTTCGCCGGGGTTTGTCCTTCTCACCTACCTCTAATTTTGATCCCTTTATAGTAGAAAAGGATTTGTTTCTTTTCTCTAGGAAACTGTTATTACATAAATTTTTCAAAACTAAGGAAAATAATACAATGAATTCAGAATCAATGGATACATATCTAGATCTATTTCCAGATCCATTAGAACAGGAGAGTTTATCGGCCCTACAAACACTTCAGTATGAAAATGAGTGTGCCAATAAAATACCCACTTTAAATATTAAATCTAACTTTTGTCCTGACTATTACATTTGTCCTCAGGTCTCTGTTTTTCAGAAAATTGTCTCACAGGATATCAACAATCTCTATGAAAAAACGAAAGGTGTGAATATTCCATCAAATTTGTCAGAGAAGGAACGCAGAGCCATTAGTGAAATCCAGTCATGGAATGTTATCATAAAACCATCAGATAAGGGAGGAAATCTGGTGATATGGCCTGTGGAGATGTATCTGATGGAAGCACACCGACAATTGCAAAATGAGCAGTGTTATAAACAAATCATGTTTGATACTACAAAGAAGTTCCAGATAAAATATAATAAGTTGATCGAAGAAGCCAAAAGTACAAATGTAATAACTAATAAAGAGTATAAGTTTCTTCAAGTGAATCATCCGCGTATTGCTACGCTATATTTTTTGCCCAAGCTTCACAAAAATAAGACGGTCCCTCCAGGCCTTCCTATTGTGTCTGGAATTGGTAATTGAAATTAAGGGAGTATGTGTACAATCTTCCATTATATGTGAGAGACACCCCTGATATCCTCGCTAAACTGAATGGGATACCAATTTCGGACGATATGTGGCTTGCCACTCTAGATGTGGAAGCCTTATACACAAATATCAGACATGAATTAGGCCTAAATGCAATTAGGTATTTTCTGTCAACGGATGCAAATTTTAATATTTTGGATTTTGTTATTGAGTTAATGACGTTTGTACTAACGCACAATTACTTCACCTTTGACCACAAGTATTATGTACAACAGCAGGGTACCGCAATGGGCGCGGCCTGCGCACCCATGTATGCCAACCTCTTTTTGTGTTGGTGGGAGTCTCAGGTAGTGTACAAACTGGTGGAATTCTTGCCCCACGTGGCTACATGGGCAAGATACATTGACGACATTTTTGTCATATGGGAGGGTCCAAAAGACAAACTGCTGGACATTATAAATACTCTCAATAACAATAGTCTAAATATTCATCTTACCCATGAAATTGACAAAAAGTGTGTCAACTTTTTGGATAGCACCATAAAGGTGGGTAATGATGGTCTCCTCCAAACGGACATGTACCGTAAAAGTACCTCAACCAATAGTATCCTGTTGAGAACAAGCTCCCACCACCCTTCAACTATTAGAGGAATCCCTAGAGGGAAATTTTTAAGAACATGGCGTAATTGCTCAACAGATGCTGATTTTAACATCAGAGCAAAAGAACTTGGAGAACGTTTGGTCAATAGGGGTTATAGTAAACGTGCGGTTAAAAAAGCGTTTTCTGAATGCAATAAACTTGATCGACGAAAATTGATTTATAATAAAAAAATGTTGAACAATGACAATAAAATCCGTCTTGTTACAGATTTCTCTAACCAATGGAAAGAAATAGAGGAGATCTTTAATAGACATCTCTCCATCCTTGATACTGATTCGGACCTAAAGGAGAAGCTGGGTGGTAGAGTCAACATTAGTTGGCGCCGCTCAAAAAATCTCCGAGACTTTTTTGTGAAAAGCCACTTTGAGAGAGGAGGTAAGCGAAGCTTCTCAGTTAATGGGTTGTATCCATGTAATCATTGCTCTATGTGCAAATTCATGCAGTCTAAAAAAATTTGGTCAAATTCATAACATCAACACATTTATCAATTGCTCTACCAAGGGCGTCATTTATTGCTTAATGTGCCCTTGTCTACAAGTGTATGTAGGAATGACAAAGAGATCCCTAAGAGTGAGGTTGGGGGAACATTCCCGTAATATTAGGAATGGCCCAAAGGACAATGTAGCATTTAAGCCTCTAACAAGTGTTGCCAGACACTATCTGACACATCATAATAACTGTGTGGACGGAACAACTATGTTTGGACTGTATAAACTTACACAAAACAACCGAGGGGGTGATGTCAGTGCCCAATTATGAAAAGCTGAGGTGAAATATATTTATCTGATGAACTCAGTACAGCCTTTGGGATTAAATGAGAAATATGAATACTCTGCCTTTTTATAAAACATCATCTTTTATAGAAGGTTATTTTCAACGACCTTTTCTCTATGATTGTTGTCCATATTAGACCCCGCTAAAGATGGGGACACCTAGTTACCCCTACATAGTTGAGTCATTTTTTGCATCCAAGTATACCACGATATGAGACAAAGGAGTTGCATTTTTGTTTTCTTTTCTTTCTTACGATTATTGCTAGGTGTAATTCTATTACGGACATATAAGGTTATTAAATAGCCTCTAATGTTATTTCTGGGTTATCCTCTTTGTAACGTAATTAAATATAATTTGCTTGAGAGGCAATTTGAGAGATTTATATATATATATGTTCCTCTGAAAATATGTTACTTATCTTAGACAATAGCAATAGTCTCAGGAAACATAGTCCTATGATTTTGTCTCATATTATTGTGTGGGATTCTCAAAAAAATATGTATGTATATCATTGTAATATTTAGTAAAAATGGTACCCTTTTATGAGAGGATATGAAATAGATGACATACCTATCTATCTGGTAATAGATATATTATTTCCAAAAATGGATTATAAATGTTCCTTGGAATGTAGATCACTTATCCCTGCACTTTTTTTGACATTCTATATATGTGCTGGGATCGTCGATATTTCAGGATTTATATACTCTGATCCAGAGTACACTGTAGCTATAGAGCTAAATAGGTGAATAAGAGACAACTTCTTTTTATATATCTGTAAAAGTCGTATCTTACTTAAATTGCAGTAAAAATAGAACACCGTATGCACAGATTTGCATATATGCGCAGTGAAAAACATTATATGATTCTTAATCTTTGTATTTTATTGAATCTGCAGCACAAACAGAATGTGACTCCTTTCCGTTATCCATTTGCTGCCTATATGATGACTGCCTCTTTGCACGATATACTTATCCATTACTTCTATGTGTGAAACATCCAATTAATGCTGGACCAATCACAGCCACTTCTGGACGGTAAAAGGACGCCCTCTGAGTGTGGAAGCCAGACCTTGAGAAAGCGCGTAGCGCGAAACACGTGTCGGCATACACGGACTCACAGCTCCTGACCCCTGCATGAGACGCTGGATCTGCAAGTCGAACAGCTTACCAATCTTCTTATGAACTGTCTGGTATCGTAGCGGCTGTTACAATGTTGCCATGACTTGCTTGCGGTTACAAACTGTTTCCACGTGTATTCTCACTGGATAGCTTAGCATTTTGCTTGTTATCAAGTTTAAGATCAAGCTCTGTCTATGTATTAAGCTACTATTAGGTAGGGATAGATAGACTTCCACCGTTGTGAGGTGGCTTTTTGCTTTTCTTTTTTTAATTTGAATTTTTAGTGCAGGGTTTTCAGATTAGCCATTCATGCCTTTATACATAAGTGATATAAGTCTATTACAGATTTGAGCATCTGTAGTCCTTGTAATTTGTTTTTAATTCCCATGTCTATGTGTGATATATGTAGTCTATTTGTGGATTTTAAAACTTTTTCAGAGGTTATTCCTCAGTACCATTTGTGAATTAATAAAAGTTTGACTTTTTAGTATTTTGAATTATTGTCAATTGTGGGCTTGGAGTGCATGAACATATAATTGGTCTTTTTTCTGTAGGACTAAGTTCTACAGTTATTCTTTTTGTTAATTTGAGGTTTCTCTCACCAATTATTTGCACCCACTGAGAAGATCCCTTTACTATTTGGGAATCCTCTCAGTACCCCCTTTTGTCATATATGACATTGCTCACTGACCTGGACTGGTGCGGGAATTTTTCTTTTCTTTGGAGAAGGAGGTTTATTTGGGTTTAATTATAAATGTTTTTATATGTGTAAAATATCAAAAATAAAAGCAATGTTTTAAAAAAACAAATATTCAAAATACTGGTGGTTTCATACATGCATTTGTTTACTATTCATAATGTAACTATATAATATAAACATAGTCATTAGTTAAAATGTGGAAATAAAACAAAACAGGATATTAACTGAGAGAGGTTAAATGTCTATAGTTCATAAAGATGTAAAATAAATAGTAATTGTCTCAATTGTTCTTTTTATATTAACATGATTTGCTTATTTCTAATAAGTTTGCTTTTTTATAGTTATTTGTTTCTAGTGGGAAAAGCATTTTATTGTTTTTACTTTACAAGAATGTGTCCAGGAAGTTTGTAAATAATAAGTTGTGAAGGGAGCTCCCATTCAACCCTTCTGCTAAATATCCAATAGGGGGCGCTGGATTGCTTTCAACTGCCCATCATAAAGGAGGAGTCATAACAGAAGGAAGGGAAAAAGTGAACTCCTTTCAGGAACGTGTTATTTCACTATAAAGATCGGAGAAATACTCTTAGGAAAGCAATAAACAAGACATAGAAAATACTTTGTCAGAGAGGAGACCAAAATCGGACACAGACGCCAGGAGTTCCCGCATTTTTCAAAGTCATCTATGTGATCCTACTGCAACGTTTTGGTAGAGATGACAGTAACAGAACACTTTCTTATCTAAAGTGCAGCAGATTTGTTTAATAGTAACCAATTTTACGCGTTCCACACCCAATAAACAGTATTAAGAGTCTACAATACACTCGGGTGTGGGCTTAAGGCACTTTAAGATTAGTGTTTCTGTCTACTCTCAGCAAAACCAAGTAAGTGATAAAGTATAAGATATGTCTTAGAACTGCAAAGAAACAGGATCCAGAACCCCTGGGAGCTGAGAACAATTCTACACCAAGCCTGTAACTGGTTGCTGGGAAAAAAAGGCGTGGATACATTTTTAGGACACATTTATTTTTAAGGCATAATGGCCGCTCGGAGGTGGAATTAGATCCAGAGAGTCCATCATAGGGTTTAGCTAAATATTTTGCGTGTCGTTACTGAGGAAAATCAAAAGCATTACAGTTGTTTAATGAGCTTTTTTGGCCCGGCTAGCTGGCAGCTTATGTGAAATATGTGGTGACTGCGCTGCTGATTATCGTTGCCATCCACTCTATGCTATGGCTCTTAGCAAAGGTCTGAAGGTTCTTGTCAAGCAACACTCGGCTTGTTACAGTGTCCTTTTGGAGTCCCGAAACAGGGAGGACTGTCTGCTCTTCGAGTCAGGCACTGTGGCGACTCTGAGTAAGTATTTGTCTTGTACACATATTTTATGAAATACCATGGAGTCTACATTTTACAAACATTCCTTATTAAAGTTCTACAAAAATACACTTAATGGCATCTTGAGTGGTGTTTTTGCAATACTTTTGAGTATGTAGTTCAAAACGACAATGCCATTAACATGCCCCGGTTACCAAATAACCTCTTATTTATTTCTCATTACAAAACTATTGCATTGCTTCACTGCTTGTGTTTTGAAGTAAGCCACACTGTTTTCTTTGGCAATAGATTCAGGAAATGAGAGAATACGGGAATGAGTCCCGGAAACTATATTTAAGTGTCTCCCAGTGTTGCCAACTCTGAAACATAAAACAAGCAACCGAGACATTAAAAACAAGCCCAATCCAAACAGGAAATGATACGGGAATGAGTCCCGGAAACTATATTTAAGTGTCTCCCAGTGTTGCCAACTCTGAAACATAAAACAAGCAACCGAGACGAGACAAACAAGCCCAAAACAAGCTTAATCCAATCCGAAAAAGCCCAACTATATATATATATCTATGTATACACACGTCAATAACCAAGATAAATATTATGCAATATTGGGTGCCATATTTCTATAAAGTAACAGTTGAAACAGTAGGTTGTCACAACAACCCAAGTCAGCACACAAGAAAAAATGCAACCACAAAGTCTTTCATAATAAAAATTAAATTTTACTGAAAATATAGTGAGTATTTACACTATGAACAACTTCACGCAAGACATCTATCCTTATCTATCTATCTATATCTATCTATCTATCCTTATCTATCTATCCTTATCTATCTATCCTTATCTATCTATCTATATCTATCTATCTATCCTTATCTATCTATCCTTATCTATCTATCCTTATCTATCTATCTATATCTATCTATCTATCCTTATCTATCTATCCTTATCTATCTATCCTTATCTATCTATCTATATCTATCTATCTATCCTTATCTATCTATCCTTATCTATCTATCCTTATCTATCTATCTATATCTATCTATCTATCCTTATCTATCTATCCTTATCTATCTATCCTTATCTATCTATCTATATCTATCTATCTATCCTTATCTATCTATCCTTATCTATCTATCCTTATCTATCTATCTATATCTATCTATCTATCCTTATCTATCTATCCTTATCTATCTATCCTTATCTATCTATCTATATCTATCTATCTATCCTTATCTATCTATCCTTATCTATCTATCCTTATCTATCTATCTATATCTATCTATCTATCCTTATCTATCTATCCTTATCTATCTATCCTTATCTATCTATCTATATCTATCTATCTATCCTTATCTATCTATCCTTATCTATCTATCCTTATCTATCTATCTATATCTATCTATCTATCCTTATCTATCTATCCTTATCTATCTATCCTTATCTATCTATCTATATCTATCTATCTATCCTTATCTATCTATCCTTATCTATCTATCCTTATCTATCTATCTATATCTATCTATCTATCCTTATCTATCTATCCTTATCTATCTATCCTTATCTATCTATCTATATCTATCTATCTATCCTTATCTATCTATCCTTATCTATCTATCCTTATCTATCTATCTATATCTATCTATCTATCCTTATCTATCTATCCTTATCTATCTATCCTTATCTATCTATCTATATCTATCTATCTATCCTTATCTATCTATCCTTATCTATCTATCCTTATCTATCTATCTATATCTATCTATCTATCCTTATCTATCTATCCTTATCTATCTATCCTTATCTATCTATCTATATCTATCTATCTATCCTTATCTATCTATCCTTATCTATCTATCCTTATCTATCTATCTATATCTATCTATCTATCCTTATCTATCTATCCTTATCTATCTATCCTTATCTATCTATCTATATCTATCTATCTATCCTTATCTATCTATCCTTATCTATCTATCCTTATCTATCTATCTATATCTATCTATCTATCCTTATCTATCTATCCTTATCTATCTATCCTTATCTATCTATCTATATCTATCTATCTATCCTTATCTATCTATCCTTATCTATCTATCCTTATCTATCTATCTATATCTATCTATCTATCCTTATCTATCTATCCTTATCTATCTATCCTTATCTATCTATCTATATCTATCTATCTATCCTTATCTATCTATCCTTATCTATCTATCCTTATCTATCTATCTATATCTATCTATCTATCCTTATCTATCTATCCTTATCTATCTATCCTTATCTATCTATCTATATCTATCTATCTATCCTTATCTATCTATCCTTATCTATCTATCCTTATCTATCTATCTATATCTATCTATCTATCCTTATCTATCTATCCTTATCTATCTATCCTTATCTATCTATCTATATCTATCTATCTATCCTTATCTATCTATCCTTATCTATCTATCCTTATCTATCTATCTATATCTATCTATCTATCCTTATCTATCTATCCTTATCTATCTATCCTTATCTATCTATCTATATCTATCTATCTATCCTTATCTATCTATCCTTATCTATCTATCCTTATCTATCTATCTATATCTATCTATCTATCCTTATCTATCTATCCTTATCTATCTATCCTTATCTATCTATCTATATCTATCTATCTATCCTTATCTATCTATCCTTATCTATCTATCCTTATCTATCTATCTATATCTATCTATCTATCCTTATCTATCTATCCTTATCTATCTATCCTTATCTATCTATCTATATCTATCTATCTATCCTTATCTATCTATCCTTATCTATCTATCCTTATCTATCTATCTATATCTATCTATCTATCCTTATCTATCTATCCTTATCTATCTACACTCATCTATCGTATCTATCTATCCTTATCTATCGTATCTATCTATCCTCATCTATCTTATCTATCTTATCTATCGTATCTATCTATCCTCATCTATCTTATCTATCTTATCTATCGTTATGTAGTAAACAGTAAATAACTGACAGACAGTTACTTACTCTGTTTCCTTCTCTGCAGGGGACTTTGCTTATGTGTGTTATGAGCAGTTTGGAGACGTAATGCTGTCGATGCAGAGAAGATGCTGTTAATATTATATTAAAATTTTGAAAATAACACTAATTTGAATATTTGATTAATGGAATGGATAAGTATGCTGATTGGCATACTTACCCATTTGTTCAGAAACCACCACCGCAGACCCGTCCGGCAGGCGAATGTTACAGGGGAGTTTTAGGGTTAGGCTACGGGAATGGGAGTCTTATGGTTAGGCTGTGGAGAAGGGAGATTTAGGGTAAGGCTGTGGGGAACTGATGATTAGGGTAATGGTTGGGGGGTTACTTTAATATTCAACATTTGCAACTCCATCTTCTTTCTTGGGTGAATCGATAGCCCTTTTGCCTCGCAGAGAAGAAGCAGTTTTTTTTTTTTAAAATAACACATCCTAGATCTGAATGAATGAAATATTCTTATGAAATACTTTGTTCTTTACATAGTTGAATGTGCTGACAACAAAATCACACAAAAATGATCAATGGAAATCAAATTTATTAACCCATGGAGGTCTGGATTTGGAGTCACACTCAAAATGAAAGTGGAAAAACACACTACAGGCTGATCCAATTTTGATGTAATGTCCTTAAAACAAGTCAAAATGAGGCTCAGTAGTGTGTGTGGCCTCCACATGCCTGTATGACCTCCCTACAGCACCTGGGCATGCTCCTGATGAGGTGGTGGATGGTCTCCTGAGGGATCACCTCCCAGACCTGGACTAAAGCATCCGCCAACTCCTGGACAGTCTGTGGTGCAATGTGGCGTTGGTGGATGAAGCGAGACATGATGTCCCAGATGTGCTCAATTGGATTGAGGTCTGGGGAACGGGCGGACTAGTCCATAGCATCAATGCCTTCGTCTTGCAGGAACTGCTGGCACACTCCAGCCACATAATTATTGAGTCTTATATACAAAGTACATGAAATAACTGTCAGTAGAAACGATGCTCCTATGATGTAGGAGTTTCTCCTGAAATCCTTTTTCCACTTGGAAGAGATCCTAGTACATCGTCTTCATCATGGACTGTATTATCACGGTTATTCACATGATGTTTCATAACCTGTAAGAACAAGCAGTATCAATTATTGAGAAACATACAATTTGTATTGATCAACATGTACCCACAATTTTTGTTGTCTGCGAGTATTCTTTACAGCATTAGATGCTCTTTGCACCAAAATCGTTACTTGTCCCATTGTATCCATTATTTCAAAGGGACCTTCCCAATTGCTTTCCCAAAGACCACTTTTCCTAAAAGTTTTTATTATTACTGATGCACCTTTCACAAATTTGGAAGGGTGAGGGGGAATCATGCGTTGCATTCTTGATGCAGCATGTGGAAGAATTGTCTTTAAATTCTCCTGTAATGAGTGTAACCATTTAGACCTCGCAATAGCATCCTGTTGGGGTATAGACAAAAATGGTTAATTTGGAAATACTAAGGGCATTTTCATCATCAATTCAAATGGAGTATATTGTGTTGCAGAGGAAAACTGTTCCTCTAATACTCATCAATACAAATGGAATTGCATCAACCCAAGTATTTCCTTTATCCAATAACATTTTTGCTATTCTAGATTTTATTGTTCTATTCATTCTTTCCACAATACCTGCTGATTGTGGTTGATAAGGTACATGAAACTGTTGCTGTACCCCCAAAATAAAACAAACCGTTTGCATTATCTTGCTGTATAATGACTTCTTCTGTCAGAAGTTATCTTTCTTGGGATCCCCAAGTAGAAAAAACATGATTCAACAATGCCTTGCCGTAGACAACGAATCTTTCCTGACAGGTAAAACTTCCACCAATTTTGAAAACACGACAAGACTGAACAACATTCTGTACAGTATCTTCCATCTTATCCCAATAAAATTTCTCTTTGAGAATTTCCAGCAATCTCTGCTGCCCCAAATGACCTAAGCTTTCATGATTGTATTGTGTAAACTCAATCTGTAAGTGTTCTGGTATTCGAGTCATGACCCAAAACCCTGTTTTCACAAACAAAGGGAGGTTTTGGATCAACCTTAGAAGCAGCAAGAGATATATCTTTTGCTTGTTGTTCTGAAAATGAAGGTAAATGCGTATCTGTTCTTCTAACTGAAAATACCTCTAAAGGTTTGTTTTCAAACTTTTTCTCACCTGTCATTGCAGCTTCTTTCGCTAAAAAGTCTGCCTTTGTATTGCCAACAACCAAATCATGTTGTCCCTTCTTATGTGCTTGTACTTTTACAATCGCATATACATCAGGATTTTTAGAAGCCAATGCAAAAATTTCTTTCAATGTATCACTGTGGACTAACACTTTGTTAGAAGAATCAACAAATCCTCTTCTCTCCCACACTGGTAAATAATCTGTTAATGATCTTACAACATAAGAACTATCACTGTAAATCACCAATGGACTTTTGTTTTCTGTTTTATCAATCTCCAATACAGTTCTGACAGCTTTAATCTCTGCTCTCTGAGCTGAATAATGTCCTGGTAATCTATGCTGCATTGCATATCCTCTTTCAGGATATCAAATGGCATAACCTGTGTAGTACTGTCCCCCTGAACAGAATCTAGATCCATCCACAAACACTGCCTCATCAGTCATTTCTGCCTCCTTTTTTTAAATTAGATTTGTAGTCTTCCTGAAATGTGTGAATTCACTTATGCGTATGTCCCTCATATTTCATTAATTGAGGAAGTACATACTTGGCTTTTTGATCAATCTATCTGTTTTGATGATAAAAACAATAACTAATGTGCAGATCTCTGATGTGAAACACCTGGAATATTCTTCTCAAGGAGAAGTTTCAATGTAGAATGAGGAGTTTGCAAGATTATCTTGTTAAACCCCACAATGTGTTCACTTGCTTTAACAGCAAAATGAACACCCACAAGTTTTCGGGCACAAACATCAAAACCTTTTTCAACAGGTGTGAGAATTTTGGAAAAATATCCCCAAATTCTCCACTCTCTGTTCCCTGATGTTGCAAAATGACCACAGAGAAAGCCGTCTCTGAGGTATGCACTTGCAAGGCAAAGGGTTTTGAAGGAATTGGCATTGCCAGGGCAGGAGCAGTCTTTCTTTAATTGTTCAAATGCTTTCTGTTGCTCTTCACCCCAAGGACCATAAGGTTCAGCATCATTTCCTTTCAAAAGATCATTGTTTGAACCTATGATTCCAATCTGGTGATTGAGGCAAATTTGAGAAAGTGCAAAAGAAAGAAAAGTTATTTACATCCGGTTTTTGCAAGAGGAGCAAGCGCCCTGTTTGACTTTGGTTAAATTTATTGGGGACTATAAATTTCTTTTTTACATTGTCTATTCGACTGGAGGTGGTCCAGTCTGTTGTCTAGTTCCCTAGCGATACTTCTCGTGCGTAGGGAGAAAGTCCAATTGTTTTCTTATATACAAATTATATCATGCATATTCGAAACAATTGGTGTCACATTTGGGGTATATTTGTTTAATGTCCTCAAATCTAATATCATTCGGTATGAAGCATACATTTTTAACACACACCATAACAGATTGTTAGTCACTGAATTCGCTTTTCGTATGACACCTTGCTGAAGCAACTCTTGAATGATTTTAGACATCGGACCTATTGAATCTGATGGCAATCTATACTGTTTCTGTGGGGGAGGATCCCTCCCTTCCACGTTCACCATTACATCCTTCATTTCTCCCACTTCATTTCTGAATTGAGCCCATAAAGAAGGATTTTGCTCTACAATTTCCCTCAATTCTACATCATCACCAGTATCAGGCCATGAATGCTCCCATTCTCTTTACCTAACTGCTGGTTTTCCCTAAGAAACCTTCTACATTGCCATTTCAAATGACCTGGTTTTCCACAATAATAACAAGTTATAGATTCCTTCTTAAAAGTAACCCTTCCTTTGGGATTAGATCCAGTCATTGATTTAAATTGACTGTTCTGTTTTGTTCTAACCTCAGGATAATCAAATTTTTCCTGGACAACAGAAATCTTTTGTTTAATATTGTTCTGTTTCATTGATCTTGTAATGCGATCAATGAATGTTGCTATCACCTCTAGGGTAAGTTTTTCAGAAGCAATCTGTGATGACACAGGGTCTAACTACTTACATTTCTTCACAAATGCTCTTCTCATGCTTTCAGGCTGTTCCATATCAGCTATCCCCATGACCATTCTATAGGCTTGCTCAAATTTTACCAAAAATGCAAAAGGGTCCTGTAATGAAACTAAGCATATCAAGAATTTCAACTGTAGTTATTGATTCTCCAGTTGTAAACAGAATTAACTGTCTGAGTCTCTTTATCAGTATCATGTACCAAATCATCATCATCATCATCATCATCATCATCATTTTCCCTGGGTGTGATTTGCAATCTCTTAGCCATATAGGAGGGAAGCCATACTTTATAAACTGTGTTCCTTTGTTCATTAGTTAAATTTAATTTATCAGTGTTACTTTAAAAAATGTCTGCATTATGAAATGCATCCATTCTATCATTGTAAGCTGGAATGTCTTTTAAAATTCTCATCAATTGATCATGAATTTTTTTATTTTATTTAGCAGCCTTATCATGTAATTTTTTCCTTACTACATCTGCAGGGCTTATCCTGTCAACATATTCATCTAAAAGACTAGTATCTGGGATACAAGATTCTTTACTTGCTTCTTTGCTATCTTTTTTAGTAATCACTGAAAGCATTTTAATCTTGTGACTTAAGCTAGAAATTAACTGAGTTCTCGTTTCAATTTGACTTTTCTAATTCCTCAATATGTTCTGCCAATAAATAACAATTTTGACAATCAATAAAGTCACCGTCCACTGACTTTTCTTCTGTTTCCACAACCTGCGTGGTTTTACACTATGTGTCTGTGATGGTCTTACATTCAAAACTAGTGCATTATACACTTTAACCATCTGTAATACATTCCTAAGCTTTTTGTTTAGCTTATCCACTGTAAAAAAATTCTTATCAATTTTTCTATTTTCCTCTTTACATTGATTATCTAAATTTGCTGACTAAATTATATAAATTTGCCCATAATTTAAATTGCTGACTAATTTAAATTCTAATGTACTCTTATCAGAAAATGAATGTATAAATTCCATACTCACAAAGTCACTGGGTCTCTGTTACTTGGAATGAAATCCTTTGTTCCAAAGAGAAGTCAGACCAGTCCTCTGGAACATTGCGTTGTTGAAAGATTTGCTTTTAGCTCTTTCAGCAGTTGTAGCAGGGAGATGTGGTATAGGTTCTGCAGGATGACCCATGGCTAAAGAGTAGCTGTTGTTCATCCACTGCCATGCAGCATCATTAGAATTTAGTAGATACGCATTTAATTGTTTTGTGGGGGGTGGTAATAGGGGAATGAAAATGTTTGTCCAACTGCAAAATATCTCTCTCACACATTTTTCTCTCCTGCTCCCTCCTTCTCCATGTCTTTAATATTTATTCGAGTTACACACACACACACACACACACACACACACACAGCCACACACACACGCAGCCTCCTGTGGGAGTAAAAGGTACATTTTCTTTGTACTAATGGAATCCTTGATGTGTTAGACCTAGACGTGTTGATATGTAAGTAATGATGTTGTAAATAAAAATAGCTATACTGATTGGATGTGAACTATGGAACTTCAAAAGCAAAATCAATATTAAGTATAA